>ML100499.1:0-11184 GCA_003697995.1 Taxidea taxus jeffersonii | reverse complement strand
CTCTCTCTCTCAAATAAATAAACAAAATCTTAAAAAAGAAAAATTGAAGAGCCAGATAGTAAATATTTTAGGATCTGCAGGCCGTGTGGTTTCAACTGCCATTGTACAGCAGAAGAGGCCATAGGAGCATAGCTGTGTTCTAATAAAACTTTATTTATAAAAATAGGCGGTGGGCCATATTTGGCCCATAAGCTGTCATTTGCTGACCCCTGCGCTAATGAATTCTTGGGAGACCAAGTGTATTTTGCAGCAGTTTGTCCTCCTTCTGGGCCTTCCCCCCACCCCACCCTGCCCCAGTGGTGAATTCTTGAGCTTGACAGACACCCGGGTTCCTCACCGTCTCCCTTTACTGCTATTTGAACCTGTCTTCAGGGAAGGCCCTGATAATCTCAATCCCCTGAGAGGAGAATAAATGGATTTTATTTACATTTCAATCAATAAAAACCTAAGGTCCATGGCTCTCAGCCCTGAGCAACTCACTGACAGCCCCAGAGGAGCTCTGAAACATCCAGATGGCCAGGTGTCCCCGGGGAGCCTCAAGGCAAGTGGTCTGGGCTGCAGCCCAGGCAGGGGAGATTTTATTTTATTTTTAAAAAATATTTTATTTATTCTATTTGACAGAGAGAGAGAGAGAGAGAGAGAGAGTTAGTTCACAAGTAGGCAGAGAGGCAGGCAGAGATAGAGGAAGGGAAGCAGGCTCCCTGCTGAGCAGAGAGCCTGATGCAGGGCTTCATCCCAGGACCCCGGAATCATGACCCGAGCCGAAGGCAAAGGCTTTAACCCACTGAACCACCCAGGCACCCCAGCAGGGGAGATTTTAAAAGCTCTTTAGGTGATTCTAAAGGGTGGTCAAGTTGAGAACCACAGCCTTCGGTCAAAAGGGAAAAAAAAATAGTGGTAGTGTTTTAGGAATAAATGAACCAGGGAGGTATTGTTGGTTTTTTTCTCCTAAGGGGTGGGGATAAGGAGGAAACATGTCCAGAGCCCTGGAAACCATGCCACCCAGGCAGTCCCCCTCAGCCAAGGCTGGTACTGTGTGTAGATTTCACCACGCTCTGGCAAATTCCAAGACTATCTCCTTTGTCTCCCTCTTGATGTTTAGTATGGTTCTCTACCTGCAATATACGCTCTACGAACACTGGTTTATCATTAAAAAGTGCAAATAGCCTAAGAGTCAATCATCAGCCAATCAATCAGGCCTCATTAAAAAAAAAACCAGAAGGGACCACGTCCTGCCTTAAAAGGGATTGTTGTCCAAGGCAGGGAGATAAGGTCAGCATAGATGAAATATACTCTAGGCTTAGCTATATTCACACTATCTGAATATTCCAATATTCCAATACCTGAGTGCACCCTGCAATCACTTGGGAAGATTTGAAAAATCTCAATGCCTGTGTTGTACCCTACACCAATAAAATCAGAATGTCTAAGGGTGGAAGACTGGCATGGGTCTCTTTTAAAATTCTCAGGTGATTCTGACGTGCCACAAAATCAGGGAACCATGGTTATAAGATTCTGCTGCTCTGATGTGGTCCATGGCCCAGCATCCTCAGCATCTCCTGGGAGCTGGTTAGGGATGCAGGAATTCAGCCCTGTTCCACGGAGTCAGAATCTGTATAGGAACTGGTTCTCCCTGGTACTTACATGCTCATTCAGGTGTCAGAAGGGCTGTTCTAAGGTACCATGTTCTGAGAAAGAGAAGGCTCTAGAATGTCCCCGCACGGTAATCAGGGAACACTTCTTGGAGGAAGGGAGAGAGAAGGGATTCTAAAGGATGGGAAAATTAGAGGCAGAGAGATGGTGGGGAGGACTCCCCATAAAGAGGCAAGAGAAGACTGGTTTTCTGGAAGGGTGAGCCAGCAGGATGAAGTCAAAATGCATTTTTTTACGAAAGAAAATTAAATCACACGTAGTTACACATTTAACAGGCTTGAGGTTTTCAAAAGGATAAAATGACAGGGAAGTCAGGTTGGTCTTGTTCAAGTAGAGGCAGCAATGAAGGTGGGTGATCAGCATGGATGGGGTCATAAAGGAAGATTCCGAACTATGGATGCCCAGGAGAGGGCTACTGGTTTTGTCTCACGGGGCACTGGGGAGCTACATGTCAACTTTTGAGTCAAGGAGGGAGGTAAGAGGAGAAGGCACTGGACGAAGGTACTCTTGACAGTTTCTTTGAAGAGGACAGATTAGTAGGAGAAGCAGCAGGGAGACAGGATGACCAGATGGGAGGTTCTAACCACGTCTGGAAGACAGAGCCTTTGAGAAGGTAGAAGAATAGAGCACCAAGGAAGACCTTTCAAAGGAAGGAATTCTATTCTATTCTATTCTATTCTATTCTATTCTATTCTATTCTGATTCCTTTTGGTGGGTGTGGGCAAGAGAGCATTCTGAGGTCTCAAATCTGCCATGCTGTGCTATAGAACTGACTGGAAGGAAATCTAGAATCCCAAGTATTGTTGTAATAAAGCCTTTTGGTCATGACCCCCAAAAGTTATCTATGGGAAAATACAAAAGTCTCTAGCAAACATGACTCCCAAAGGGAAGTGGAGAGGAAAAGCTAAGCTGTACACAAGCCCTGGGATTGTCTTCAGCTCCAGTAGGCCATGAAGACCCAGAGCAGCCCTTGTGCACAATCCCTTTGTTTCCAGGCCTCTGGAAGTCAAGCTGATTCCCAGTTGAGTTGCAAATGCCGGGAGATTTTTCCCATGTTGCGGTAGATTGGAACAATAACTGCGCAGTGGACGGTACCACAATTGTTTCCACTGAAGTTATTTCGGGGGAGTTAAGGAAGGTTGTCTATTCCAAGACATTTCCTTCACCCGATTCTCTTTATGAAAACACTAAGGGCAGAAGCTGGTGTCGCCACCGACGTGCTTGCCCTGCTCACCAGCACACGCACAGTGTTCTGTGCGAATGACTCCCAGAGGGGCCCCGCAAACTCCCATGGGGCACCTATTTCTTCATATCCTTGTAGAAGGTCTTAGATTTGTCTAGCGCCTAACAGTTGTCCAAGGACTTCCTTGTGATCACCTCGCTAGATTCTCCTCCTGAGATGGTGGTGGTAGGGGGTAGATTTCATCATCCCTACTCTAGATATGAGGACATGGAGAGGAGAAAGAGCCAGCATGAGTGGGTTCACTGCCTGCTCAAGGTCTTCTCGCCATTGCCAATCCCATGCCAGCCAAAGATGGAGGCCTGGCCCTTCTGTACTCAGGGCCCCACCACGAGTGGGTGTGGCTGTTACACACAGGGCATGACAGCAAACATGTGCGATCCAAGGCCAGAAGGAGAGCAGGGGCTGGATGTGGGAGGCCTTACAGGGCAGGAGCTACATTCTACACGTGATGGGGAAGAGAGGAAAGGCACAAGCATGTTAGTAAAACAGCTAGATTGTGGATTTGGTGGATCGTGCCGAATGTGGTGTGGAGGACAGATTCCAGGGGCTTTCGAAGGGCAGCACAGGGCAGGGCTGTTAAGAAGCCATCCCAAGGTCAAGAGATGTCAACGGCTAATGTAAGGATTGGGGAAATGGCAGAGGGACAGGAGAGTCTGAACACCGAAGAATGAAATGGGCTAGTTTTGGTGAAGGATGGGGGTGGGGATGGAGGATAGAGCACCATCCGTGAGAAATGGCAAATAAGACACAGTCCTAGTTCTGAAGGAATAGTACATCCTTGCAAGACAGATTGAAAATGAAGGAGCATTAAGCCCGGTGAAATGTAATTCGTATCAAGAAGGCAAGGTTACGAAGCTAACATTTTGTAAGTTTGGATCAAATCCCGGCTAACCCCTTGCTTTCCTCTGGTGCAAACACCTTCCAGGAGGGCACAGCGGGAGAAATCCCTAGGACCTGAGCACAGAGGGTCTTGGCTCTGGCTGCACATTAGATTCACCTGGGACATTTAATGGGGCCTGGTGCCCAGGGCCCATCACACAGAGATTCTGATCTGCCGGTGGGGTGGGGTCCAGGGACGGATATTTTTCAAGAGTTCCCAGCCAACTCTAACATGCAGCAAGGAATGGGGGGGCGGTGACGTGATACCTCATTCCACAGACCCTGAAACAAGGTCTTCTCAGCTTCACGGAGGGAAGCTTCTGTTTCCCCACCACACCAATGGCAGGACTGAAAGAAAAAGTTGTTCTTTTTGGTCACCGACATCTGGCTCTGAATCACCCCAAGGTCTTTAGGGCATCTCTCTTCTTGTGGGATGGAGAGGTCCCCTTGCCTGGGGTCCCCAGGGACCCAGGTTCCTCCCCAGTCCTCACCCACGGGCGCCGTCTGTCTGTCTGCCCGCCCGTCTTCCACCAATCACGTCTTCCTGTGCGTGGACATCCTGTGCCGGCCAGCCAACCTGAGTGCCCAGCCTGGGCCACGTGGCCAACCGCCGGTGCTGTTGCCCTTTGGGGTGTCCTGAGAAGACCTTGCTGAGGGGGTATGATGACATTTCCTTGACCACACCACACGCCAGCCTGCTGGAACAATGTCCCTTTTCTTGCCGCCAGGAAAAGCCACATAAAGGAACATCTTCTCTTTTCTTGCCAAGCAAATGTTTCTGCTTTGACCTGGAGGGGACTCTTTGAAGCCAAATAATGATCCAGAGGCCACTGAGCTGCCCTAGAGGTCATGGGTCAAGAACTAGGCTGAATTGTTCCCAACATTTTCAACATGTTGAGAGAATGTGTGTGTGTGTGTGTGTGCACGAGTGCGTGTGCGCACACACGCGTGTACATGAGCACACACGGCCCATTGGGACAGTTGGAAGAGGGACAACTGCCCCTCACATGAGCACCCCCAACTAGCTGCTGGGCCCTGGCTGGGCTGGGTATGGTGTATGGGCGAGGACTGGGAAGGATCTGCTTTCAGAATGTCTGCTTTTCATGGCCAACTTTGCTGAGGGTCTTTGCGATAAATTCCTTACAAGGAGAATCCCCCACAACTGGCACGCGTAACAGAGGCTCCCTGATGTTGCCGTAGAGGAATCTGGTGTGAGTGCACGGTCGGCGAGCAGAGCAGGTAAAGGAGGTCAGGCACTAGCGTCTCATTCAGGCCTTGGAAGAATGTGAGGAATCTGGCAGTAGCTTATCTTCTCTGCCTGTTATCTCTGCACCAAGCCCTTCCGGGACTGCAGGGGTCTCTCGGGTCACCCAACTCACAACTAGAATTCAGCTCCTCAGCCCCATACCAGGGACGGGCAGGGGCCTATCATCAGGGCAGGGATGTCTGTGTGGGCCTCAGTGTTCCCAGGTGCAAAAGGAAAGGAGCTGCCTTCAGTGACACTGAGGCTCCTTTCTGGCCTAGGAATCCATAACCTGCTATGGCCTTGTGGCTGCTTCCACCTGAGGAAACAGAATGCGTTACTCGGCCTTCTAGGCTGTGAGATATTAACCTCTAAGGGGGAATCTCTCTAGCTGGAAATACTCTACCCTCCAAGCCTGGCTTTCTAGAATGTGAGCTAGTGGCCTAGGTTTTCAACTCAAGCCCGTTGGTGACATTTGCTTACAAAGAGGAAACACTTGTGGCCGACACTGTGCCGCTCTAGGAGACGGTCTTCACCTCAGTCACTGTGGATTTGGATGGTTTTTGATAATTTTGGGCAGAGGCTGTCAAGTGTGAGGAAGGAGCTTCTCCTTCTAATTTGCACAAATGGCCATTCTGGCCAGTGGCAGGCTGGTCCCAGTTCTAGAACATCTTTCACTTCTTTAAGGGCCAAAAAAGGACTCAGACGCCCATGTCATGGCTCAGTATCTAGAACAGGGACCAACAGGGGGATGGCACATGGGATGTCCAGATGCCATGGCAGAAAACCCTTCTCCTGCATGGTGTTTACAAAGGCCCGGTTCTTGTGGCATCCTTGTGGCTAGCCCTCCGTCTCTCCGTGGCCTGGACCCAGCGGGGCTGAGCTGCGGGCTTCTGGGAGCCCTGTGTGGGATCAGTGCTGCTGGTGGCCACTCTGACGGCCTCGCTGGGCTGGGTCTGGGTGTGGGAGAGGCAGAGCCCGCTGCAAGCTGGGAATTCAAATGTCCTTTCCACGGAACATTTTACGTGCTGTTTAGGGATGAGGCTGTTTCAAAAACACCTAGTGAATCAGATCCCTAGTGAGACTCCAGACTGAATTATTAAACAGACAGCCTGTGAGCCTTCTGCGAGGACCACTTCTGAGAATTCATTCTAAATGAAACTGCAGGAAGTATGGGGAAGAGCAGTGACCTATGGGTCTGGGGCCCTAGATCTGTGGCTGGAGGGGCTGCATGCCCTTGGGTGCAGCCCTTTCCCAGGGGGGGACCTTCGTTTCCTTGGGGAGCAGGATGTGTTCAGAATGCTTTCCTCATGACTTTGAATAGAGGCGTTGGGTCTCCAAGCTGGATGCCCAGAGACAGATTTCAGTTCTTGCCCCACGGACCCACGCGGGCTGCTCCTTGCCTTGGGCACCAGGCTGAGGCAGCCAAGTGGCTTGTGTTCTCTCAGTGCATCTCGGTACTCATTCTTGCTGTCCCCTACTCCTGGGCCTGCTCTGCTCATATCTGACCCTCCCCCCACCACCAGCCCCATTCCAAGTACGCCCCGGGTTTACCCTGCTCCCGGGGGCCCGAGGTGACAACCTGTCCACAGAACGGATCCCTGCCAGTGACCAGCTGGAAAGGGAGGGCTTCCAGGAAATAGGATGTACCCAGAGTCCCTGCCCTTCAAGGCTCTGTGTTCCTGAGATGAGAACAGCACACAGAAGGGCCCACCAGCCACTAGGGTTGGCTCTTTGGGGTACCATCCTTTATCACGAGGGTACAATGCTAGTTGTGCCAGCTCAACTAGCCTGCCCGCCCTTAAGGGCATACTTGCTTATTTCAACACTTCCAGAAATTAGCAGGAACTCCCAAGTAGGGAGATTCAAGCTACCAGAAGTTCTACAAAAATGGTTTTCAGGAACTGCAGAATGCGTGGATTGTTGACATGCAGACTGGCAGAAGGCAGGGACAGCTTGTACTTTATGTGAGGGCTTCTGGGAGCCAGTCTGCCCCTGGGGGTAGGTGGGGGTCAGGCTTCTTAGTAATGCCAAAGGGGAGAGACTCAGGCAGCTGTAGAAGGAGAGAGCCCAGCAATGACCAGAGGACCTGCAGCTTTTCCGGGGAAGAGGCTGCTTTGCTCCCCTCCTTGGCACAGCTGGCTCACACATTGCTCTGGCATTTAGCAACTATCTATGGTTCTGTGACTTCCTGAGCCCCCACCATGTGTCCAACCCTGGCCCAGGTGAGGTACCAGACAAGAGCCTTGCTCCCAAGGACCCTGGAGACTTGCTGGAGAAACGTCTTTCGCACTGGGCAACGGACAGCGAGGCACGGTGTTGTTGGAGTCCTACGTGGCTGTGCCACAGAGACTTATCCTTGGGTCCTCCATGGGGAGCGTCTGCCCTGATGGCTCCTGGCTCTCAGGTGAGAGTAAGCCTCTCTGTAAGGTCTGAATCCAAACAGATTTTCTCAGGGACCTCAGATGGTATGTGTGTGTGTGTGTGTCCTTCTCAGAGTTCTTTGAACAACAGCAAAGGAAAGAATCTATTTACTGGAGGTGCCTGGGTGGCTCAGTGGGTTAAGCCTCTGCCTTCGGCTCAGGTCATGGACTCAGGGTCCTGGGATCGAGCCCCACATTGGGCTCTCTGCTCAGCGGGGAGCCTGCTTCCCCCTCTCTCTCTGCCTGCCTCTCTGCCTGCTTGTGATCTCTGTCTGTCAAATAAATGAATAAAATCTTAAAAAAAAAAAAGAATCTATTTACTGGCATTCAGGTACATTCTGCTCGCCCCCCGCCCCCATATTCTGATCCCAATGACTACGTACCCAGGGCCTCTGCCATATACTCGTCCTCCACACAGACTAAGAGGACAGGTCACTTCATCCCTCTCCTCTCAGACACAGCATCTGCTCCCACTGCTGCTCCCGACAAGTATGTGAAGCTCAGTGTCCCCTTCAATGATCTCCCTCTTTCCCTGATGACTTAAATCCAACCTGGATTTCTGACTCACATAGTAGAAGGACGACATGCACTTATTTCAAATTTTCCTCTCTAATTAATAATAATAATGGCTGTAAACCTACAAAAACACAGAGAATGAGAAAAGAGACTTCCACCAAGGTAGGGAAGACAGAAGGTGAGCAGAGTGGTGGGCAACTCAGCAGAAGGGGACATGAAAGAGAGATGTGCCAAACCCCCAGGGAGCTCAGAGCTCGGAAGGACCAGGGACCACGAAAGGCGGGGCGGGGGGGAGTTGTTCGGAGGGACCAGGGACCACGATAGGCGGGGGGAGGTGGTCAGGGTGCTGAGAGGAGTCTGGATATGGACTCCCCAAGTGTCTTTCCCCACTCCACAGATCCATGCAATGTCCTTTCATCCCCACCTCCAGGCAAGAGATTTTATTTTCTAGAGAACCTCTGATTTGGGGACTCAGAAAATGGGAGAGAGACATGGATCAAAAGTCAGGGGCTCAGTTGCAGTGAGTACACCTAGCACCTGGATCTGGGTTTCTAAAAACTGTCCACTAAGAAGGAACTGGGTTCCATGGGTAATGGCTCCCAGGGCTGGGCTGGGAAAGCACCAATAAACCCAGAACCACTTCTTGCACCAGCAAGCGAGGAAGTATTCAATGAATAATCATTCAGGGCATTTCAGAAATACACGGAAGTGATCTGAAGGGGCTCCCGTTCATCAAATCCATAACCACTAGACATCCAATAGTCATGGATTATAACCATTAGAAATGTAAAAATCTGTAAGCCAAGACATGTAAGTAAATGCATGAATGAATGAATGAGTAAATAAATAAGAGAAAGGAGTGACCTTCCTTACAGTAGAAAGTCAACTAAAGGGGTGCCTGGGTGGCTCAGTGGGTTAAAGCCTCTGCCTTCAGCTCAGGTCATGATCCCAGGGTCCTGGGATCGAGCCCCACATCGGGCTCTCCGCTCAGCGGAGAACCTGCTTCCCTTCCTCTCTCTCTGCCTACTTGTGATCTCTGTCTGTCAAGTAAATAAATAAAAAAAAAGAAAGTCAACTAAAATATATAGATGGAATTAGATAAGTCATCATTTACCAACAAATATGATGCTATTTCAGGCAAGAATCATCGATGAATGCTAAAGCGAGTGGACAGAAGTATTATCAGAAACAGTATTTGACACCATCTCAAATAGCTCCCTATAAGACAGTTCTTAATTGTAAAGGGGAACGTTTTACAAGTTCCCACCTGGACAGGTGGTCCATGTCACAGTCATCAAATCAACATCTTGGGTCTCCTGATACCCTGCACCGAGGACCTTGCCTCTTCTGGGGCATTCCTTTCGGAAGTGCATACTCACTTCTTAGGAGTCATCAGACAAAACCAACTTGATGGACATTCTGCAAAATGACTGGTCTGGCCTCTTCAAAAAAATGTCACGATCATGAAAGACAGAAAGATAGAGGGACCTCAGGAGACAGGACAATGAAAAGCCAAGTGTGACTTTCTCCTGAGCTCTAAATCCGAAAACAAAACCCAACAACGTTTTCTTTAGCTAAGCGATCAGCGGGACGACTGGCAAAATGGAAACAAGGTCTGTAGATTATGTAATAGGATTCTGTCAATGTGGACTTCCTGATTTTGACCCTGAAACTCTGATTATGTAAGAGATTTGTCCCTGTGTTTAGGAAAGCACATGGAGGTATTTAGGGGTAAAGTGACAACATGTCCACAACTTGTTCTTCAAACCATTAAGACGAAAATAAAATTACATAGAGAGAGTGATGAAGCACATGGGTAAGGAGGCGTACAGGGTTGGGCCCAGAGGGTGGCATAGGCTTCCCTCCTATTTCACAGGAAATGGTATGATGAGGCTCTGAGGTGGGGCAGGATCACCTGTCCCTGGTACAGGGCACTGGCCTCCTCCTTCCCTGGAAACCCAGGTCCTCAGCCCCTCTGCTCCAAAAGTCAGAGCACTGAAGTTCAGAGGGAAAGACCAGGGCTGTTTTCTGGACATGATCTCAATGTTGGCCTCCCCATAGTCTGTTTGGCTAGGCCCGTGATTACAGTACTATTATTTATAGTCTACTTAATAGCAACTTTTGATTACTCCCTTTGTGGGCTGAAGTTAGTGTTTGTTGTTTTATCCCCAGGTCAGCTTCCTCCTGCCACCAACAATGCGTCAGGGTCACTGCCTGCTGCCGACAGAGTCTCTGAGCTCAGGGACAAACTCCCTTCAACACTGGCCACCACCCTAAACAGAGGGCGGGCGAATCAGCCCCCCATGCAGCAACGGGATCTGAAGAGAAGAGACAGAATGATTAGCCCAGGGCTTCCTGTTCCTCTCTGAACACACAAGTTGCCCCCACATCTCCACCCCAGGGGGTGGCTTCGACCCCGTGCAAGTGTGCAGTGTCCCTGGGGGCTCTTCTGAGGCTTCTACCTTTCATAGTCAGGAAGGTGATGAGCCCCACCCCCAACCTGCAGGGGCTCACCTGGCACTGTCTGGGCCAAAGGGTCACCCCACCTGGGGTGACACCAGTGACAGGACCAGGTGCTGGAATCTGGAGCACTGTTTCCACCTTGAATCACTCAGCCCGCTGTGAATCCATATCCTTGGTTGTCCAAGAGGGCAAGATTCTTGGCCTTTCATTGGAGCAAAATAATAATAAGGGACAAAAAAACAACCAAAGATTTTGGCAGCAAATCGAAGGAGATGGGTGAAGTCAATTACCCATGAAGCTATCAAGAAATCACGAAGACAGACAACAAATCTGTACTATAAATATTAAACTTGCGAGGAGACCTGATGTCACCTGTTCGCCACACCAGAAGTGGTGGCTCTGATGCCAGAGATGTGGGGGGAACCACTTGATATAAACATATTAAAATCAACAAGTCACACACCTTAAACTCACACGGTGTTGTAGGTCAAACATATCTTGGTATTAAAAAAAAAGGAAAAAGAGCAAGAAAAGAGGATATAATTAAGAGCCAGCCATCTGTAAGTAGGATATAAAGCACTGGTTTTCAACCTGGAACAGGCATCAGGATTACCCGTCGGGATGGGAATGTACAGATCACTGGGCCCCACCCCCAGAGCTTCTGGTTCAGTGGAAGAGAAGGGACTCCCAAGAATTTGCATCTCTAGCACGTTCCCACGTGATACCAATGCTGCTAGTCTGAGGACCCCACTTGGAGAACGACT
>RCUC01125235.1:0-27973 GCA_003697995.1 Taxidea taxus jeffersonii | reverse complement strand
AACTCACTGAGAGTTTAATCAATTAAAAGGAAGGAGAATTCTGTAAAAGAATGTCAAATGATTTGAGATAACATCATGAGAGATAGAAGGAGATCTAAGACATCGGAGAGAAGATTAATTTTTTTTAGATTGATTTATTTTAGGAGGGAAAGCACAAGCTGGGGGGAGGAAGAAAGGCAGAGGGAGAGAATCTTAAGTGGACACCACGCTGAGTGCGGAGCCCGATATGGGGCTGGATCCAGGACCCTGAGGTCATGAACCCAGCCAAAACCAAGAGTTGGATGCTTGACCAATTGAGCCACCCAGGCACCCCGAAAAGATTAATTCTTAAACATTTAACTTAATACACAGTGTAATATAGTCAGACTCCATCACTTGAGATTTTAGAATTTGGCCAACTAGATAGAAGCAGACCATTTAAATAAAAGTGATCACTAAGAAGAAAGCAAGCAATAGTTATCTAGGCAAACTGTCAGTTTGAGGCAAGTACTGATAACACATTTAACCTGTTCTGGAGAATAATTTGCTTTTAAGATCCAAAATTGCTTTAAAGACTTAGTGTATTGCTATGTATTTGAGGAGATTATGCTTATTACAGATGCATGATTATCTCTTCTGTCTCCAACTGGACTTCTATTTAAAACAGAAAGATGTGTATGCTCACACCTTTGCTTGTCCTGTGAACTTACAAAGGATAAAACGGCAGTCCTTTAAAATTATCGTGGGCGCGGCTTCCACCTTTGTTACTTTCATGTGAACAGTTCCAATCTGACTCCAATCATGGTAAATTTTTATGAAATGGATAATCTGTGGGAAGCCCGAAAGTAAAACCTTTTATTCCTCTGTAGAGTACCATAAATATATAAAGCACTGAGTTTATAATGATAATGGTGATAATAATAATGATATTGTTATCATAATTTGCACCGTTGCAGTGAATATTATTTACTAGGCATAGTAGTAAGTACCTTACATTCTTTATTTCATTTTATCTTCACAGTTAGTCTGTATGACAGCTTCTTTTATCCTCCTCAACTTCCAGGTGAGAAAACCTAAGAATGTGAAATACTTGCTGGACCTAAGGTCATGTAGCTAGTTGTGGGGGAGGGGCTATCCCAGGAGCACTTTCTCCCCAAAGCCCAGGTCTTGACCACAGTGGTGGTGGGTAACTTCACCATCACTTCACCTGTATTCTACTTGTAATGTCCAGTACCTAACAAGCAAGACTCTTTTTAACTTTAAGGTCAGACACAAGTATAACCATTGCCTAAGATTCCCAGAAAGATAAATTTCAAAGGGAAGTGAAATATCACAATGAATCTTACAGGCTTAGTAGTTATTGGGGTGGATATAAAAGGAGAGGTAGGAATTCACCATGGGGCAAAGTTTAGTGTGGAGAGAGAGGGAAACACGTTTGTCAAGGTTTAGAGGTGAGATAGAGAACATGGTCCTGGTCAGTCACTTTACTCAGATGTGGGTCAATAGTTTGCATTGCAGTCTTTTATCCCACATCTCTCTGACCCCTCCGAAGGATTATGCCTTCGGTTTCTTCATTTTCACAGGTGCAGAGGACCTAGATTATCTTGTATTCCTAGAGCCTGTCTTACATCACATTTTATCTTGAGACTATGCAGGCTTGCTCTTTGCCTGATCTTTGATGAATGAATGCTGGCCTTTGAGGTGCACAACACATGGTTCTGCATAGCATCCTTGGTGATGGGATGCTGATAGAGACTTTCAAATGCTGATTAATTAGGCCTTCATACCTCAGGTATCTCAAGGGCTCAGGGAAGAAAAATCAGCTCCATGATTAGACTCCCAAAGACAGGTACCAAAAGTTCTCTCCTCTCTTAACAACATCTTATTAGGTTTATTATGGCACATGGGTTGTTCTGGTCATTGTAAGGAAGAGGAGGCAGAGCCAGGAAGGGGTAGTGAAAGGTTTTGCTTTGAGGGAAAGGAAGTAGGCTCTAACATCTTTTATCAAAGCTCATACTCATTACGTAGCTCATCATATCTGTGATTTTCCATATATGTTTTCCATATATATTATTCCACATATTTTATCTGTATAGAGTAAATATACCCAAGAATCCTCAAAAAGTAAGAAAAGATCTGTGATACTTGTGCTTCTGATCTTCCATCTGACTAGCTTCTGCCATTACTTCAAACTCTGGACTTACATGGATAGTCATGTCCTGAGTGCAATAGTGGTACATTTTTCCTATTCTATTCATCTCTCCAGTTCTATTAATAATGTAGCTGATTTTAACAAGTATAATTAAAACACAGTCAAGTAAATATTTGGCCCTTACCATTCTCTAGGGCTCCACTACTGACTTCTACTTCAGGCAGAATTAATCTGTCCTTTGGGTAGGTCTCACACGGGGACCTTAGATTTTGGCAAACGTTCTCATTTGACCGAGAGCTTTGAGTGGTCAGTTGTCATCATAGGCATTCCCTGGGTTTGACCCGAGAGTTGTCAGTTGTCATTCCCTGGGTTTCTCTCCTTCTCAGCTGATTGTGACAGCAGGTGTTTTTAAATGGACACCCTATCAGTCTGACCTTGGGGGTTGTGCAGTGCCCTACAAACAATTATGGGAATGATAGATGGAGAATGGCCTTCCTCCGCACTGTCTGCTATATTAACTCAGGATTGAGAGAGGGTGGGGTGGGGTAGGGTGAGGGCTGTCCCAGATTTTGTTCTAACCTCTCTGAAACGCCAAAGAATGAGATAAAGCAACCAGACACCTTGGTATTAGAAAACTCTTTGCTCAAAAGTTGAAGGTAGACCAGCAAGCTCATTTATCATTTATCTCTTGAAAATGTTCCTTCCCCATTGTCAGCTAGGACAGAGGAGGTCAGGTCTCTTTTTGAAAAGGAAAACAGGAAAAGTGGGCAAGAATTTGAAGATGGTTTGAAATGCATTTTTCCCCTGGGTTTTCAAGAATGGTATTTGCATATATAAATACTTTTACTTATCCTGAGTGTGAAAGAGGAAAAATCATTTCTGAGGAGGGGCGAGCTATAGATGAAAATACAACATGAAGGTTCTAAAATAATGCCAGTATCTACAGCAGTGTTGACTTACTTTCACTATTATGGCTGAGGGCATAGAGAAAAGAAGTTAAGCTATTTTCCTCTTCTAGGATTCAAACTCCTTTTCTTTCCCAGAAGTCCTTTTTTTTCCCCTTGAAAAATGTTTATTTTTTCAACGTAGTGTACAATTTAACAAATCATTTATCTTCCTTCATCATTTTGTATAAATACTTAGGACTTCATAAACATCTTGTTCTCAGAAGGATTCCAGAAGAAACTGAAGTCATACAGCCTTATTCTTTGCTTTACCTCAGAAAAACACAATAATATTTTCTAGTTATTTCTATTTTTACCCTATAATGAGAACACTGGATCTAAAATTGCACACAGCCCTGAGCTGTTACGTTTCTGGTTCACTTTAACCTGAATAAGGCCTTCAGGTTTTTCTGAAATCAGATGCGTGTGATGCCTGTTTTTAAGGTAGTACCTGGCTTGTTACCATCAGAATTCAATGCTTATTCCTCATTGTAATGAAAAACGCTCTCTGGCTGTCCAACCAGCTGTAATTTTTCATTGGTTCTGAATAAACATTTCAACCCATAATGAGTCGTTTTTGAATTTGGTGAAGAAAATGGAATTAGAGACGGAGTAATTTACATCCACGCTGGACACCCATTAGAGTTTTTCAACAAATTCGGGTGAGGCAAAAAGATGGCTGTAGTTTTCAAAATGTGGAGAAACAGTTGACAAAGACTGATGTCACTGCTCTGTGGAATGTGCCGTTCTGTGGGGGAAAAAAAAGAAAAAAAAAAACCAACGAAATAGGCAAAGCTGCTGTCCTTGCTCGTATGACTGACTGGTGTGCAGACCTCCTGCTTCATGACAAGAAAACCTTCCATGGAGATAAGATTGGATTCCCAAGACCAAAGTCCAGCCTTCCATCCTAGGACTGACCCCACAGGATCTATCCCTGTCATACATTCCATTCTGCATGCTCCCATCCTCAGGATGGGCATTCTGATCCAGAAGGAAGGCATCTGAGGAAGATGATTCCTGTGTCAAAGAGGCCTGGGTCAGCTTCCCCTCTAATCTGTGTGGCACTCCTGGAGTTGGTGCCCTCCTGGATGAGTCAGACCACGTAGGGCAGAGACTCTTTTGCTAAACTACCAGTAAATTCAGAACCCTCCCAAGCGTGCTAAGGAATTCTCTGTCATCCAACCTCTACTGCCTGAGAAGTTGCTCAAGGATAGGCTGCCTGAGTCTCTCACAGTTCCCTTTTACCCCTATAAAAAATTCTCTTTTTCTCAGAGAATCAAGTGAACATTCAACATTTTAGCCAAAGTGAGGCAAGTTGTACGTTAGCTTTTGAAGCTTTCTACACTTTCAAAGCTCTGGACTTGATGCAAGAAAACATCCTTCTTAGTATGAAATTATTTATTTGACTTATAGTGGAATGTTGAGAAAGGTCAAGGAGCCTCAAAATGATCAGTGATGACATAGGATAAGTTGGCTCCCACAAGGAAGGGGAAGGGAAAGCTTCCACATGCAGTCAGTCAGCGGAGGCTGCAAAATGCAAACCTTCTCAGCATTTAGCATTACTCCTTCGAGCAAGTCACCACACCACAGGTCTTCTGAGTTGCCATTTTTCCCTGTAGCCTTCGTGCCCTCTCAGAGAATAGACTATTATGCCTAATTCTATATTCACTGGTTGGATCTCTTTAAACCACTTTAAATATCAGAGCAGCATTCTTAACCATAAACAGAAATGTTGTTCTGAACTGATTATTTAAATGAGTTTGTCATTTCACAGACTGGAAATTGTTTTGGAGATTTTGTTTGCAAAAGAACTTTAGAAACTACTTTGCAAAGATCTTTTTATTAAAGTGAGACAAGTGATAAAGGACTGAGTCTTTCTAAAATTACAGATTATGAAT
Organism: Taxidea taxus jeffersonii; assembly: GCA_003697995.1. Lineage (NCBI taxonomy): Eukaryota > Metazoa > Chordata > Mammalia > Carnivora > Mustelidae > Taxidea > Taxidea taxus. The sequence goes on along the minus strand of RCUC01125235.1, from coordinate 23,000 downwards.
CACCGGAAAAACTGATGGCGTATGCATATCAAATCCGTGCTTGAAAACATCATATTGCCAGAAGGCTATGACTGGAATGGAGAGTAGAAAAAAGATGCAAAACGTCAATGACGAATGTGTAACAATGATCAGCTAGATCATTTTTGGCAGAAAAGCAGACCTGGTAACTATATCTTTGCTTCTCTACTAGACATTACCAACTTTAGATGCTGAAAAAAATAGATTCTTGTGTGATGGTTCCTAGCAGGAGAAAAATCAGAACATTTTAAAAGATATTGACATGTATGTAAGCTGTTTGCGTACAATGGCAACACCTTGTTTTTAAATAATGATGTTGGGTCTGTGGCAGTTATCTGATTCTGATATCTGAGGGCATGATGACTGTATATAATCTGAGAAAATGAGGGGCGCCTGGGTGGCTCAGTTGGTTAAGCTCCTGCCTTCAGCTCAGGTCATGATGAGGTCCTGGTATAGAGTCCTGCATCACACCAGGCTCGCTGCTCAGCGGGGAGTCTGCTTCTCCCTCTCCCTCTGCCCCTCCCCTCTGCTTGTGTGCACTCTCCGTCTCTCTCAAATATAAATATAATCTAAGAAAATGGGGAAAAATGTTTGTCCTCAGAGGTCCTACGGGTAAGAGCAACAGACTGACCCTGTTGAGTTTTTTGCTCCTTCTCTTCCTCCTCCCCCTCCTACTCCTCTTCCTCCCTCCTCCTCCTCTTCTTCTTCTTATCCTCCTTCTCTCCTTCCCTCCTCCTCTTCTTCTTATCCTCCTTTTCTCCTCCCCTCCTCCTCCTCTACTTCTTCCTCTCCTTCTTCTCCTTCTCTTTTCTTTTCCTCTTCCTCTTCTTCGTCCTCCTCCTTCTCCTTCTTCATTTTATAAAACAAAGGAATTCTCTTTTAGGACCCTCTCCAGTATCCCATGGAATGTATCTTCTTTGAGAAGTCATGACTGCACCAGGGAGCTCTGTTGTGGGTATTAGTTGTGTTTGTCCCCGTAGGGCAGAAGGAGTTTATGAAGTTTAAAAAATTTTTTAAAAAAAAGGAAAGAAAGAAAGAGCTATGTGTTTAAGTTTGAAATGTGGACTTTTCCTCATTGAAAATGGAGTGGTCTTTTATTTTTCTGCATTTCCTCTAATATGGAGCAGAGAAAATGAGTAAATGATTTTGAATGAATGAACAATCACATTCAGACTGGAGCAGATTTACATTCAGACAGAATCTAGTATGTATCATACCTAGAATTGATATGGTGTGTCAAAAAAAATCAACGAAAAGTCTCCATTAAAAAAATTTTTTTTAATGGGGAGAGAATTGTTTTTTAACGGAGAGAGAATTGTTTTTCTCTCGTGTGTCTGCACCATACCACTACTTCTTAGTAGACATTACCCTTTCTGGAATAATACTGAGGGAAGCAGCTTGTGGAAAGCTTCAAAAACCATGCCAAATGTGTTGATGTGTTAGCTCTGGAGAGTAACTGAAGGATTTAGAACATCCAAGAAACTTAATGAGAATGGTTGCATACATGACAGTTGGGGCTGGGAAGTAAGGGACATGAGGTAGGATTCTGATGACTTCTCCAGGTGTTGCAGGAACTGGTCTTAGATACGGTCCGTAGAAATGGCAAAGAGATAGGTATGAGAGGTATTTTGAAAAATTATAAACTCCCTGAGAGCTGGAATTTTGTCTCACTTGTCTCTGTGCATCCTCCCACAGGATAAGGGGCTCTCAGTATCCAGTAGGCACATGTCAGTGTAAATTGAACTGCGTGACAAAACATAGCAAATGAAGGCTACATACAAAGCAATAAAGCTTACAATGCCTGTGGTGGAAATTTAGTTAAAGCTTGAAAATTCAGTTGAAGTTTGAAAAACGATTCTAAATAGGAAAATAGTGATATCCTTGAGAGAGACTTCTCTGGGGTGATGATCATAATCAAACACCAATTCCATACTTAGTATGGTGCCTTTGAGCTGTCCCCAGACCCAATTTCTTGATCCTCCTCTGAGCTCCAGGGACACTCGATTCACTAAACTGTATGGTTGCTCTCTTCACATTGTATTACTATTAGTTCCCTCCTATCATAACTTCTTGAAAGTAGGGACCTAATCATGTTTTCTTAAAAAAAAAAAAAGTTTAAAAGAAGTACATTCCAGGGGTGCCTGGGTGGCTCAGTGGGTTAAAGCCTCTGCCTTCGGCTCGGGTCATGATCCCAGGGTCCTGGGATCGAGCCCCACATCGGGCTCTCCGCTCTGCGGACAGCCTGCTTCCTCCTCTCTCTCTCTGCCTCTCTGCCTACTTGTGATCTCTGTCTGTCAAATAAATAAATAAAATCTTAAAAAAAATAAAAATAAAAAATAAAAGAAGTACATTCCATAAAATGCACACATTAGTGTACAGCTCAGTTACTTTCTACTTGTGTATACACCCATATACCCCTACCTAGATCAAGATGTAGAATAATTAAATCACCCCAGAAAGTTCTCTTCTGCTCCATCTCAAAAGTCAGAAGTGTCGCAGCCCCTGCCCCAGGTAACCACTATTCTGACCTCTACTGTATAGGTGAGTTTTTTCTGTTTCTGAATTTCATACAAATGGAAGCATTCAGTGTGTTTGTTTGAAACAAACCAAAAAGTCACACAAATGACACATTGCTAATTCATTTGCATCACTATATTTATTGTTGCTCTTTTTAATTGTTACTTACTTTTCTGAGGTATGACTATTTCACTTTCCTGTTGATGAAACTTGAGTTGTTTCCAATTTTGGGCTATTATGAATAAAGCTGATATTACATTCTGTACATGTCTTTTTGGTGATACATGCACTCATTTCTCTTGGGATATGGACCTGGGGACAAATTTGCAGGATTATAGGGTAAGCATATTTTCACTTTATTAAAAAATGTCTAAAAGTTTTCCAAAATGGTTTCAGCATTTTACTCTCCCACTGTTAATGAGCCTTGCAGTTGGTCCATTGTCTTACCATAGGTGATATAGCCTGGCATCTAATTTTGATCATTTGGGTGGATATATAATATAGGTTTAGTTTATACCTCTCTGGTGAATAATGATGTTGAACACCTATCCATTGGCTTATGTGGCCATTTGGATATCTTTTGTGAAGTGTCTCTTCAAGTGTTTTGCACATTTTTAAAAACTGGATTATTTGTCTTGTTAATTAATCACATTACTTTTTTGGATTCCCAGTACTCAGTGTAGTGATAATTAACAAATATTTTTATAGGTTTGTTGAATAAGACAATGAGAGTAAATAAAATTGGCTTTATTGGCAAATTTTTCTCTGTCACTGGCCATAGGAAATGGGTTGTGGAAGTAATCAGCTTCTATGATGCATTTAAATTTGTTGGTTTTTGAAAATATCAAGACATAAATTCTAAACACAGCTGGTGGTATTTGTGATAGAGCACTTGTAATTTTACATTAAATTTTGGTTCATTCATGCATGCATTTAAAGTACTCATCATCATAGTGTCTGGAAGCCCAGAAAGATTTTAGACCAGAATACAAATTGTAACATTACTTTCTGTTCTTTCATCATGTTAACAAGGTAGATTAGATATGATGTCCAAAATGCAGGATTTATTCCATTAGTTACATTTTTTTTTTATTTCTAGGCTAGAAATGTGCCTTCAAATTCCTTAAAGATAAATAAGGTTTAAAAACAGGAAAAAAAATTTTAAGTCCAGGTTTGAGTTTATGTTTTAATAACTATTTTTATTATAAAAGTAGAGACCTCTCAATTTTGAATATATTTAGAAAATATGGTAATACAAAAAGAAAACAATCTTCATTTGACCAGATTCCAGATTCCCACTCTGAACATCTGACCTTGTTTCTGTGTTTTATACACATGCCTGTGTGTGTGTGTGTGTAGATATAGATAGATAGATAGATCTACATATATGTGTATATCTGTGTGATCTATGTAGATATATGTTTATTTTTATAGTTCCACTCACCTTTCTTTTATGGTAGGTTACGGTAGTTCATTAGCATATTCATAGAAAGAAGAAAGTTGGCTGTTTTAGGTCTCTGGTATCTTTTGCATAGCTTTTGCTTCGTGTAGCAAGATTGAAAATAGGTACCTAGTAATCCTTTTCCACCATCTGGGCTTCTTCAGGATGGGCACTGTGTCCATCTTTCCTTCCAGCTAGCACCTAACCTGATGCCTTGTGTATGTAGCAGGCACTCATTAGGTGTTCGTTAATGGGCCTCGAGAGAGTTGCTGGCTCTGGGATGCCCCAGGGCCGGAGTAGACAAGGCCAGACTCTGTCCACTAAGTAAGAGCAGGCTGTCCTATATGGTCCCACTTAGGTGTAGACACTTCTGGTTTGCTTCTATGCCCGAGGCTTTATAGATCCAGGAGCTCCCCAGGATCTTAAAAGATCTCATTTAATTCTGTGCATCCAGGCAGATGAATTGTTAAACTCTAGGACAGCCATGAAGTCTCTTGAAGCTTTTTAAAGATGGAGACTATTGAAATATTTTACCAAATGCGGTCTCTTCCAAACTTTATTTTACAGGTAAACTTAATCAGTTATTTAGTTATGTTTGAGATAGTGGAAGTTCAACTTTGATTTCTCTAATGTTAAAACAGATAATTATAGAGGTGCCTGGGTGGCTCAGTCAGGGGGGCTTCCGGCTTTTAGCATCCTGGGGTGGGGCCCCGAAGTCCTTGGGCTCTGCCTTCAGTGGGGAATCTGCTTGAGGATTCTCTCTCTCCCTCTCCCTCTGTCCCTCCCTTCCCTCACTGACGTTTGTGCTCTCTCTCTTTCAAATAAATAAATAAATACATCTTTAAAAAACACAGATAGGGGCGCCTGGGTGGCTCAGTGGATTAAAGCCTCTGCCTTCAGCTCAGGTCATGATCCCAGAGTCCTGGGATCGAGTCCCGCATCGGGCCCTCTGCTCAGCAGGGAGCCTGCTTCCTCCTCTCTCTCTGCCTGCCTCTCTGCCTACTTGTGATCTCTGTCTGTCAAATAAATAAATAAAATTAAAAAAAAACACAGATAATTATATTCCACATTTAGATGGTAAGAAGGAAATGATAGCAGAAAGCAGTATGTTGAACTTACAAAGTAAAGAGGTTTATTCTCTAAATCGTGAATATACAAAGTTGTAGCCTTGTGAATTAATGTGACATACAGATTTAAAATATGAGAATTACATGTGATTTTATAAAATCTCACTTATCAAGAAGTAAACCCAAAGGAAAACATAAGTATAATACACATAGTTATCCCTAATTAGGGCATATTTTTCCCTTAGACTAATAAATGCTTTGTATTATAATGTACCTCCAAATATTATTTTCTTTTAGGATAAAATAAGTTTATGTGGGTCACTCATGGAAACTTTACATGAATCTACGATGGATTTTTTTTTTTAATTTCAAAAGGTTTAATTAATGCAAAATAAAAATGGACCCAAACCCCAAACTTTCCTCTCAGGCAAAGCATGATGCCAGGTGTGCAGAAGGATGCCTCTTCCTATATCCTTGTCTTCCCAGAGTTTTCAGTTGGTGGGTGACATCTATACAAATCCTTTGATAGGAAAAGATGGTTCTGGAAGTTGAGTGTATAAGCTCTCTTAGTCTAGGAATTTTCTAGGTGCTATCATGTTCAGGCTGTGGGATATTTCTAGCAGCGGTGATACTGAGCGGCTGACTCCAGACACAGTGTAGCATAAGGAATGCAAAGCCTGTGCATCACTGCTGGCCCTGGACAGGGTGAAAGGATTCTTCTTTCCCTTTTTCTTGCACCCCTCCTTTCCATTAAGGCCTCACTCCTTAGTAGGAAGAAAGAAGCTTCTCAGTATAATCAGAGTGCATCAGTTTTATTTTTGCAATTGATTATGGGTAGTAAGTAGGCAAATTTCTGTAGTCAGTACACCCAACATGACACTGAAATCCTGCTATAAATCTAGTTCTTCTTACACCTGAAATACCAACTTGACTGAAACTAAGAAAACCCAAAATCAGGATGAGGTTAATGAATTTAAGTTCCTTGAGCAGTCAGTTTCATAACAGAGTACTTAGTGGGGTTAAAATAATTTCATATTTTATATGTATATATATATCACAACTTATTTCGGTTATCACAACTTATATCACAACTTATACATATATATATCACAACTTATTATATATATATATATATATATCACAACTTATTTCAGGCTAAGAAGTATAGAGCATTGAAAAGTAGTTTGTGCTTTATGTGACTAAGAAGATGGAATCGTTATGTGGTTTACTCTTTGAAATGCAGCCCTTTAAAAAATGATAAAATAGATACATTCTACTATTAATCCCCAATGTTCCCTTCCTTATTAGACATCAGGTCTGTTGATCAGTGCTCAGGAGACCTTATTGGCCCCACGTGTCTTTAAAATTGCCAATTAGCAGCCCTGCCCAGATGCAGCTTGTCACCAGCCACCAAGGAGGGATGTTATTTAAAAACAGGCCACTCGTTTCTCCCGTGATTGGGCTAAAAACATGCAAGAGGGGTATATGAAACAAAGGGTGGCTTTGAAGTTGTTTAAATCCTTCTATAACTGAAAACCGCTGCTGCACACTTTCTGTAGGCTTCAGTACCTCTCTTCTGAGTGTAAGCACCCTGGAGACTGGAGGCGTTGTTTTGCTTCACTGAGAGTAAACTGCTTTGAGACTCTCTGACATCATTAAGTCAAATTTTAGCCCAGACATTTTGTTCAGACCTAAACTGTGAATGACACTTGTTCGGTTGATTAAGAGGGAGGTACAATATCTGGGAACTGCTCATAATGTGATACAAATGCCAAAGAGTTCACCTTGAACCTGAGGTATTTTTATATCTCTCAGCTCTCATTGTTTTATATTCTGGTGTGAAGATTGTATTTTTTTCTCCCTCAGACACACTTTGGCCTGGCTAATAATGCCTCAGGTCTGGGGCACGTTTGCTTGAGAAGGATGGTATTCTTTTTCTCCTGCTGTTTCCTCCCACTTCAACTTCCCACCTTCTACCTTCTGTCCCCAAAGAGGTATTTGCCTTTTCATTTGTAATCTTTCATAGTTTATTTTAATACCATGAGTCTGAGTATGAACCTATGCAAAAAGTTATCATCTGAAGGAAATAATACTGGACCAAATTTATAATAGATACAGAAATCTAGATAAATTCATTTAAAACAAGTATTATATCCTTTATGGTGTGGAGTTAAGCCCCAACCACTGACCTTAAGTATAATAATAGAACTAACAGTATCAAAAAATAGCAATTTTAGTATTTATTGCAGTCTTACCTTATGGCAGACACTGTGTAAGGTATTTTGCATTCATGATCTTCTAAGATAAATTCAACAGTCCCCCTATTCCAAATGAAGAAACTGAGGACCAGAGAGTTTAAGTAATTTGTCTAAGATCACTTAGGTCAAATGGGATCCAGGTAGGACATAGATTTGGCTTGAATCCGTCTGACTCAAAGGTGATGTACCCACACAACGCATTAAAATACCTGTGCAAAGCATTGGGTGATGGGGTGTTCAGGTATGTAGAGGAATGTGAGAAGAGAGAAACTAATTCAAGACTTGGGGGGTCAGAAAAAGTTTGGCGAAAAAGGTGAACACTCTTAGAAGTGGTATGTTGGAAATGTGAAGAAAGGAGCCCGGGAGAGCTCTTGAGAGAGGACCCACACCCTCTGCAAATCTGTGCAGGCCATGCCATGTCGAGTCTAGTAGTCCTCAGGGTCTCCATGTTTGCCAATAGCATCAGGCAGCCTGTGCACAGAGCAAGAACGGTGTTCCATTCACTGTGTCTCCCATAGGCCTTCTGGGTACAAAACCCAGTGGATTTGGTCTGCATTATACCATTGACAGAACTTTGGGAAAATGTCAGCATTATTTCATTTAGGGGATCTTATACTTTGTCAGAAACTTGGTGTTTTACTTATTTTCAAAAAAACTGTCTTATTTTAGTCTTATCAAAGTAGGATGGGCATTATTATCCCTATTTATTCATGAGAAAAGTAAAGTTCAGAAAGGCTTTATAAGAGTAAAAGCATACGGGGCACCTGGGTGGCTCAGTGGGTTAAAGCCTCTGCCTTCGGCTCAGGTCATGAACCCAGGGTCCTGGGATCCAGCCCCGCATCGGGCTCTCTGCTGAGCGGGGATCCTGCTTCCTCCTCTCTCTCTGCCTGCCTCTCTGCCTGCTTATGATCTCTGTCTGTCGAATAAATAAATAAAATATTAAAAAAAAAAGAGTAGGAGCATACTATATTCTTTATTGCATCTTTCTTTTTTCCTTGACAGTATCATCAGCATATTCTTATGTGATTAGATATTCTTTTACACCACGATTTTAAATAGATATGCACATTTCCTCATGGATATGACCTAGTTGCCTTAAGCAGTGCTCTGATGTTAGCCGTTTAGATGGATATTCCTCTTTTGCGAGTGGTATAGGGAAAGGTCTCTCCTATCTTGTATATATTATGGAAGGGACTTTGAATTTGATGATATCTATGAAAATTAAAAACATATGTGTTCCATGAGCAAATGAGTTTACATTTAGGAAATTGTCTACTAGAAAGAATGACACATATGTAACAGCAGCGTTGTTTATATTTGCAGAAACACTGGGAACGATTTATACATTCATAAATTACAGATTTCATAGAACATCATACATTGATATATAGAAATACCGCAGAGCCATAAAAAAGATCAAAATGTCCTCTCATGGAATGCTTTCCAAAATATATTTTGAGTAGAAATGTTAGATTACAAAGTAGTCTGAACCCATTTATTCAATGTGAGTATAGCTGTATTTAATCTAACATGCATAAGCATGTTTGGAGTACTATAAAACAGATCATGAAAAGTGATTTTTTGCAAGTCTGTTGGGTGGGTGCATGGGTGTGTCGGACAAGGACCTGAGATGCTTTGTATTTTATATATCTCTGGTTTTCCTTAACTTTAATAATATTTAGACGCTTGACCCTTGAACAATCTGGGGTTTAGGAACACTGAGCTCCCACAGAGTTGAAAATCTGTGAATAACCACAAACTTCACTCATAGCCTGTTGTTGGCCAGAGCCTTACTGATAACATAAGCAGTCGATTAACAAATTCTGTATGTGATATGTATTGTCCACTGCGTTCTTACAGGAAAGTAAGCTAGACAGAAGAAAATATTATTTGGAAAATTATAAGAAAGAAAAGATACATTTATAGTTCTGTACTGCATCAAAAACATCTACATATAAGTGGACGCGTGCAGTTCAAAGCCTTGTTGTTCAAGGACCAACCTGTATTTATTTATTTATTTTTTTGAGTTAAAAAAAAGTTTTCTATAGAAAGAAATACACAAGTGTCGTAGTTCAGTGTGGACCCACTCTGCTTGGATCCCGACCTGTCAACATGGCCACCTAAATTCTGGTTGTAGGTCAGGTGCTTTGTTTCCCGCCCCACTGCCAGCTCTTCTCAGTGGAGCTGTCCTTACTCTGGGATCTTTCCTACCTCCCTTAACGACTCTCCCTCCTAACACTGTGAGCAAGCCAAACTGAAGTGCTGACCCCAACCCTTCCATCTGTCTCACAGCCCATGTTTGCCCTTCCAAATAAGGAGTTAGGAGATTTTCCCCTCCACCTAGTTTGTGAGAGATCAGCCTACTTCCTTCATGCGATGAATGACATAGCTAGACTGTGCTGCTCTTCAATCTGGACCTGTCTGCATTGCACCGGGCAGCATCTCCTGACATTTCTGGTATTTCAGTGGTTTGTTTCCAGTGTTGATGCATGCTTCATCCCTATTTTCACATTTCCTTAATTGTTTTCATCTGGATCAGAAAGAGGAGAGTTATCATAACAATACCACGCTGACAATATTTAATGGTTGATATTCATTCTAATTTATTTTGTAAGCATATTTTCCCACTAATCTCTCTACTCATCCTTGGCAGGCAAATAGGCTATCCAAGGACATGAAGGGTGCTCTGGAAAACAGCATCACTCTGGGGTTGAGAAAGTTTAGAGCTGAAAGTTTCATTGTGATTCAAGAGAGAGAGATAGAACCCCTTTTCTCTGCAGATGTATAATTTATCATTTGAATGTTTCCTACATTTTCCATTGGATTGGTATTTCTTAAGTCTTAATGTACTGTATTAATTCTCAATCTTTATTTGCTGACAAGATCAATTTTAGCCAATGACATGGAAATTTAGGTCATTTAAAATAGATATTTCAAGGTTGGTAGTTGGGAACTAAAGATGTTTATTTTATAAAGCTAGTTTTATTTCTGAAGAAAATAAGATGTACTTTTATGTTTGAAAGTCCATTTTTTCTCTTGAATGAATAGCCTTTTGGAGGTACTTATAGTCTAAAAATCTGCTAAAATTATGGATTGAATTTAATTCTTAAGGGGTATTTTTTGAGTTCTTCAGGACTATTTCCAGTTCTTAGATCCAGTTTCAACTACAAAAACTTTAAATGATTTACAGTTCAATTTAAATTCAGTTCTTTGTAATGAAATGCCTTAAGCAACATTCAATTAATAAAGACAATATTTTCCAATAACTTTATGCTTTTAAGTTTACTATCCAAAACAGATAAAATCAAAATAAAGGAAAAAGAGCCTTCCCTCACAAACTTATCCTCCAACATCTCCATCTGCTTTCATTTTTATCTGTTCTCTTTAAGAGTTCATCTATGTATAACAAAAATGTAAAAATTGTACTATAACATAAGAATATTTGCTTTTATTATTAATAGAGATTACATTTTATATTTCATGACCAAGCTACAAATCTTTGTAAATATCAGTTTCTTTTCTGGTGTTATGTTTTCCATATCAAGATTTCTTGGGGGGGCGCCTGGGTGGCTCAGTGGGTTAAAGCTGCTGCCTTCGGCTCGGGTCATGATCCCAGGGTCCTGGAATTGAGCCCCGCGTCGGGCTCTCTGCTCTGCAGACAGCCTGCTTCCTCCTCTCTCTCTCTGCCTCTCTCTCTCTGCCTCTCTGCCTACTTGTGATCTCTGTCTGTCAAATAAATAAATAAAATCTTAAAAAAAAAAAAAAAGATTTCTTGGATTCTCTCCAGACTCCTTTTCTGGTCTGTTTTCTCACTGAACTTATGTGTCCCAGGGACTCATCCCTTATGAAATTATTCTCTCATTCATTCCATAAAGTAAAAGGCAAGAGAACTCTGAAATTTTTAATCCATTGGCTTTTTGAATGACTGAGGGAGGTGGGAGCTTTCTCCTTTTCAATACTATAACTCTAGCTTTACTCAATTTCTATTTTTAAAAAATTCCATTTATACTCTTTTAAGCCTAAAATATTTGCTCCTGTATGAAATTGAAATTTGTGTAGGCTATCAGCACAGCAGACCCATCTTAGTTAAGAAAAGAAAGAAAGTAAGTAATAGGTTTATGCCCAGTAGATGCTTGGCTATAGGACTGGCTAATAATGAGTCCCCAGACCCAGGATGACTTGGTGAAGAGGGTGTTTCACTCTGTTTGGTTACAAGTAACTGTGACCACTAAAGACCCTGTAGAGGAGGAAAACTTTTTCCTTTCTTAGGTTTTTTGGCTGGCATAATAATTAAACTGACATAAAAAAGCTTAATGGGAGAAAAATTTAATTTCATATGTATGGGAGCTCATAAAAAATATGAGACTCAAAAAAGAACTAAAGCAGTCTGCTTGTATACCTTCTAGAACAAGAAAGAATAAATTTGTAAAGAATTGACAAGACAAAGGGGTTTGGGTTTGGGGTAATAAATTAGTGAAGCAATAACCAGGGTTGTTTATGCAGTCTTCTTGGCTCTAAATTCCTTATCTCTGGTGATAAGGATGTCTCTCTTCCTCCTGGCACAGGCAAGGTAACTTCCACCTGGGAGATTTATTTCCTGTTTTCAGAGGACAAAGGAGGTCAGAGTGTCCCTGAATCAGCTTTTTCTTAAGCAACTTTAATTCAAAAGAATTGATATGCCAAAGTGACATATTTTGGGGTGGCATATTCTGTTCCCCTTCAGACTGATGCCAAGGTGTTTATTTGTCTAAAATGCAATGACTTTGGAAGCAGGCAAGAGCCACTGCTTCTTTAAGCAGTGACCCTGAATGTGACTCAGATACTATCTCTAACCAGATCATTTTTTCCCCATGTTTTCAAACTTTAAATTTCCCTTATGTATGTAAAAGTTCCACTGATTTTCGTGCGATCTGGCAATGTTTAGGATCAGCAAGAGGTTCAAATTTGCTACACACTTGTCTAAGGGATTTTTGTTTGATTCCTTTGATCCTCCTGTGAATTAGGCACTTTAATGAAGACATGACTATTGCACAGAAAGTGTAGTAACTTGCCTCACTTACGAGGAGGAGCCAGGAAGATGAGGCAGGTGGTCTGGTTCCAGAGCCCACGGACCTACTCGTCAGCTGCCACAGCCTCCCAACATGCAACACGGCAAGAAGGAGAGACTTGTCTGCTAGCTGAGAAGTCTGTAAATACATTTGTATGGAAGCCATGGTTGCACAAATAGAAAATGGGAGACAATGGACACATCCATGTTAATTTTGAATGTCTCAGAGAAGGTATTTAAGTTTCAAATGATTTGTGAGCTATAGCAAAGCTATCCCTATTTTATAACCTCACGTAGGATGCAAAGAACTATTTGGATGTAATACTTGAGTGGAAATGGGGACAATTTCAGGGTTTGGGTGGAAGCCCTTTCAGGCTGCCTTTTAACCTCAGTTCCAGATCATGCCCTCAGTCTCTTCACACAATAGCACCAGCCTCATCTTCTCTTTCAACATAAAGCATCTTCCCTTTGTTCTCTTCCAATGAATGATCAAGAGATAAAGCGTGTCTTTATTTTCAAACATCAACACTTATGCTTCTGGAGGCCAGCTAGAGCTCAGTCCCAGCAGAGCTCATTAGGGTATTTAGGATAAATTTAAATTACAGGCCCCTAAGCAAATTTCAGCTGTAGAGGTGATTGTGTGAAAGAAACACAGTAGCTGAATATGAGGAAGAAAAATAATCCTCCCTAAGATTTTGCCCAGGGCCCACCAGGCTATAATTTCCTGCTTTAGGCATTTTCCTCTTCTTCCTCCTCACTGGGCTATAGCAGGAGGGAGGACCCTTGCTTTTAATGGAAAGCTGGCTTCCTTTTTTTTTCTTACCTTTTTTCAATGAATCTTGGAACACTGAAAAAAATTAAATTAAATTTAAAAAAATAGAGTTGGCTTCCTTTTATTCAGCTGTTTGGATTCCTTGAACTAAATCAGAGGTGCCAATCAAAGCTATACCCTATCCTCTCTAATTAGGATCATTTCACTTCTGTATGCCCTTTCATAGTGGTAAAATAAGTCATCTCCGTTTAAGCCACAGTGGAGTGGGCCTGAGCAAAGCGGAACTCTTGGCTTAAAAGCAAGTGTGGGCGAAAGAAACAAATCAAGCCTACTGCTCCTGCATTTGAGGTTTTGCTTGGTTTCTTAGTTTAGTTAAAAAAAAAATTTAATTGATTAATTATTTTAAAAAAGGTTTTATTTGTTTATTTGAAAGAGAAAGCAGGAGTGGAGGGGAGGGGCAGAAGGAGAGGAAGAAGCTGGCTCCCCGCTGAGTGCAGAGCCCTATGATTCTGGGCTCAATCCCAAGGTCCCAGGATCATGACCTGAGCCAAAGGCAGATGCTTAACCCACTGAGCCACCCAGGTGCCCCTGGTTTTATAGTTTTTATTTAAAAAAATCTTAACAGGTGAAAAAATGGAACAAATTATTTACGATTCCAAATTTGGATTCTAGTTCAGTTTAATAAACCAAATGCTTCTGATTGATGTGGAAATTAAGAAAGAATCATTAAAAATAACCAGTGAGATTCTGCTCGCAAAAACAGTAACAACAACAGCAAAAGTAGAAAACCGCTCTCTTCTATGAGTAGGGGCTGCTCCATGCAGGGCAAAGGGAAAAATACAGGGAAGTGGTACCAAGAGGGAAGAAACTGGCAGACGAACTGGCAAAGCCCAGAAAAGAATGAAAGGAACTCACGTGTGCTCACTGATTCCTGGCTTCTGTCCTGCCCTTGAGTTGGTTTCTTTTTTTTTTTTTTTAATATTTTATTTATTTATTTGAGAGAGAGACAGTGAGAGAGAGCATGAGCGAGGAGAAAGTCAGAGGGAGAACCAGACTCCCCATGGAGTTGGGAGCCCGATGTGGGACTTGATTCTGGGACTCCAGGATCATGACCTGAGCTGAAGGCAGTCGCTTAACCAACTGAGCCACCCAGGCGCCCCCTTGAGTTGGTTTCTGTTAGTCACAGATAAAATTGCCTTCACTAATGTTATAAATAATATAAAAAGCTAGAAAGACTTAAAAATGTAATTCATGACATACCTTCTGTAGTGAGAAGTGTACTAAACACTCAAAAGCTGAGATTTGTTTGCCTTTCAAGGTTGAACAATGAATGTCCTTATGGGGTTGAAAGAGCTGCTACATAAATACAGCATTTCTCAGGCCAGTCCTCCACACCCGGAGGGGACCGAAAGTGATATTTTTTGTTTGTTTAAGATTTTTAGATTTCTTTATTTGAGAGAGAGCAAGAGTGAGAGAGCGAGAGACTATGAGCAGGGAGGGGCAGAGGGAGAGAGAGAGAGAGAGAGAGAGAGAAGCAGACTCCCCGCTGAGCAGAGAACCCAACCTGGGCTCAATTCCAGGACCCTGGGATCATGACCTGAGCCAAAAGCAGACCCTTAACTGACTGAGCCACCCAGGCGCCTCTACTGGGGCATTTTAGGAAGGGCTTGTGGGACAGGATACTGACAGGAAGATGTCATCCGTATTAGACCTCTTATTCTGACAGTCCCTCCCAACTCCATAAGATGTTCTAAAGAAACTAGAATTAGTGAATGGGAGGAGAGAGGAATCAAGAATTTAGAATAATTTTAAAAGAAACAGGGTATATTTACATGGGCAAATACAAAGAAATATCTCTTCTCGAAGTTGGTTCAATGGTAAGCGGAGGAGAGGTACGAAGGTGTGCGTGCCTCAGGCCCCTGAAACTGATACAAGGAAGGAAAGCGAAAGAGTGGCTGAAAATAATGTGGAACTGCTGCAGTTTCACTGTGAGGCACATAACAGTATGTGACTTGAGAATATAAAGATGGAGAGGGCAGGATATGAATGCCCTGACTTGTTCAGTTTTGACGCTGCATACATATATTGTTTTATTTTCTCTTTGATGCCCTAGAAATATAAATTGAAATATTCCTTCAGCATCTAGAAGAGTTTAGAGAGTCAATCCTTTCTGCCATTAAGGAAGGAGAAACTAGTTTTAAGAATGAAGATTTAGGCTCTGGGCATAATTAAGCCTTCACAGCTCATTGTAAAAAGTACAAGAGGAAGGACAGGGTCTGGGGAAAGAAGCAGAGTGGTGCAGAGAAGCTCAGACAAGAAGGAACTTCTTCAGCCTGGAACGAGGTTCTCCTGGGAATAGGGAGGAGAAAGGGCTCAAAATATCTGGTATCTGTAGTGCTGGGATGGCTGCCAGGTGAGCCTCTGGAGGTGAGAGCCTCAGGAGCAGAGTTGCCAGCCTCCTGGAAGATGCCCAGGTCCTACCGTGGGCAAGCAAGCCGAGAGATTGAGAGATGACACCTGGTTTGATTAATGAAGATGCGCAGCAACCTTTAGTGAAGGGCTGCTAGAGGTCTTCTTTCTCCAGATAGCATGAATGCCTTCTGGTTTCTCATGAAGCTCTGGGATGGGATCAGGAGTCCCAAATTAATGACCCAAGTAGAGCTGATCTCCAGTGAGATAGGCTCTATGGATGAACATGGATCGAATTCATGAAAATTAAGTGATATTGAAGGCCTGCTTGAGGCTATGGACTGGGTTTC
The DNA here is from genome assembly GCA_003697995.1 of Taxidea taxus jeffersonii. Classification (NCBI taxonomy): domain Eukaryota; kingdom Metazoa; phylum Chordata; class Mammalia; order Carnivora; family Mustelidae; genus Taxidea; species Taxidea taxus. The sequence goes on along the minus strand of RCUC01125235.1, from coordinate 7,121 downwards.
TTATAGCTACATAGTTTTACCCAATATAGGCTTCTGCCCAAATACTAACAATGCATCTGGGCTTGTTTTCTGTGAAGGTAATTCAGGTGTATCCTTCCCTGTGAAGGGTATATATTTTTTCCTTTTGTGACTCAACATCTGCACTTTTTTTTTTTTGTCTTATGGAATCTAGCAGAAATGCTAAAAATGAATAAGATTATCCTAGATTTATGAGGTTCTCCCAATACAGGGAAGCACTTCCTACCCATTAGCCTTTAATTCTGGTTTAAAAGGATTAGTAATTATATATGATGAGAATTTATTTGGATAGGGTCAAGCTTCAGTGCACGGGTCACAACTTTCACTATCTCTCCTTCTAAGTCAATTGGATATAGGCAACTCAGATTTACATAAGCAACTGATCTGTTTTGCATAAATGAAAGACTGGAACATAAAGAAAAAAAGTTTTTGGCTGAGGTCATTCCTGGTTAAAGTGATATCAAAGCCCCATTTTCTCTTGTTTGTGTTAATTCTCAGATAAAAGGCCTAGGATGCAGAGTACTAAAGTCTTTAACTCTCTGCTGATAATTTAGGGGTCTTGCCTTGAGAAAAATTTCTGTGAAGTAGAAGCAGGAGAGGGCAGATTTGGATTCGATTTGGGCAAGTGCTACGATGAGCTGAAATCTTTGCAAAGGGAATGTGAATTCCAAGGCAGAAACCAGCACTGTCACGGATTTGTGGTTCCGTTTGTAAAATTTGTTGGATCAAATGTGGAAGGCGAAGGGATGGAAGGGTACAGATTTCATTTGCGAAGTTATTTTTCCTAACAGTAAAAGCATTACATGCTCAATTGAGGAAAGTGGAAAATAAAAATTGGAGAAGAAAACAAACCTAGTTTCATTCAGAAATAACTATTAAATACATTTTGGTGCATTTCTATATATTCTCTCTCTCTCCTTCCCTGTCTCTCCATCTCATATATTCCAAGATATGTGCTGGAAATATACTGTAGATACTGTTTGTATTCTATTTTATTCACTCAATAATTAATTATTAGCCTTTTCTTATGTCCTTATAAATTCTTCCCAAACATCATTTTGAATGACTGATAATTCATCAGAAATGTATAGCATAATTTAACCATTCTGCCTTCTTAGGGATAATTTTATGGTGAAAATCATTGTACAGAAACCTTAGACATACTTCAATTATTTCCTCATGACAGATTCATAGATGTGGAATTATTTGGGGAGACAGAAGAGACAAACTTTCTCTGGCTCTCAATTTATATTACAAAGTGGCTTTCTAGAAAAGTTATATCAGTTTATGCAAGAATGCCCATTTTATGATGTCTTGAATGTCCTGTATAGTATCTTCTAGAACTCTTCATAATTTGAAATGCTGGAAAAAATTGCAATTGTTTGAATTTGCATTTCTTAGCTTATGAATGAGTTTGAACATATTCCCTATGTTTACTAACTACATCCATTTCTTCTATAAATATGTCTTTTACTTGCTTTTCTATTGGAGGTTTTAGTGTTTTTCTTAACATACATATTGAAGACAGCAATCTTTTGTTATATTTGTGACGTACGTTATGAGTTGTATGGCGTATATGTATTTCTGTACTAAGACTGTTAACACTCATTTTTGAAATCTGGTTTTGTCTCATGGATATAACCTCCTCTGAAGTTCTAATCAATTCTTCCAGGGCCTAGTCAAAACTTATTTCCTCCTCAAAGCCTCCCAATCCCCCTGAGGTGAAATGAAGCTTTTCCCCCTCTGTGCCACCACCATATTTGGTTTTGTCACTCTACAGCACTTGTTTCCATCTGCTTTCTGGGGAAGCCTCCCTCTTTGGGAAGCAGCCATATCATTTTGCTATGCCTTACGGTACTCACACAAACCTCTGCACAAAACAAGCATCTGATAAATACTCTCTGTGTTAAGTGAAGTGGAATCAAAACCATTATGGCTTAACTTTCAAAATAATGGATCCTTATCATCCTGTGATTACAAGTGCCCCAGAACTGACAAAATCAACTACAGTCCTGATGATTTAAAAAAAAAAAAAAAACATCACAAATTCTTCGGTCATAACCCAAGCGTAGGCTGGAGCGATTTATGATTCTAGAGCAGTTTGGTTGAAGTTAGTCACTCCTATGAGCTTTTTCTCAACGATAACCATGAGGTCATGTAGTTAAATTTAACTGGGAAAAATAGATCCTAAAAATCACTCCAGGTGACACAGATATAAAAAAGAGAAATAGGAGATAGACAGGCGCACTTAATCACAACTTCTAATGGGTTTAGAAATATGAAAACAACAATCAAAACAGCAAAATATCTAAGAATGCACAGTTAAAATAGCCAGAAGTGATTCTGAGGGCTATAGTTTTGCTTTTTGGTAACCAGGACCCTTAAGGATAGAGAATAGAGTGGTAAACATAACCAATAAGTACTATAGCACATGGTGTAGTGGCCGACTATTCACCAGGAATACTGATAAAAGGGACTAATTTTAACTTTAAAATTCAAGCACTCGATTTGTTTCAAGAAGCAAGAATTATCTTTTTTTTTTTTTTCCAGAACAATTCACATGAAAATAGGTCTAAAAGACAGGCCACAACTGGAACCCGAGAATAGTGTTAAGTGCCAATTAATAGCTGCATAATTTGTGCCTCAGTCTCTTTGGCTCACCTGGGGTCTGGGTTTGCTTAGTCGTCTGGGCTGACAGACCCTATCCCCTGAGATCCACACCATTGCTTTTAAGGCCTAATGATTTCAGAATAAGCAGACCCTCCAGAACCTTAAGAAAGAAGGAAAATCTTCATGTAGGGTGTGCTATTGTTTTAAGCCTTGAATTTCAAAGCCTACGATCCACGTGTGAAGCGGAAGAGGACTGGAGCAAGCATTCCTTGGCAGAGGGCACAAGGGGAACTTGTCCCCATTACTTTTGGGAGATCCCTGTGTAAAAGGACTTTTTCTTAGCAAATGTTCCCACGGCCACCAGGCATGGGAAGTCTCACTGAGATGTTGGTGAAGGGATAATGGGTCCCTCTGAATGCTCACTAGCGATGTTATTATCTCTTATAATAACATTATGATCAGAGGTTTAATGCTACTCTGGAATGATAATAGATAAATTAAATTTTAGAACAGGAATGTACTGTAATGATGCCCTAGTCAAACTCTCAATATTGTACTGATGAGGTGGTCTGAGCAGAAAGTTTAATTACTTACCAGAGTAACCCAGTACTTTGGTGCAGGGCCCCGACTAGATTCCAAGCCTCCCAGGGCCCTCCCAGCGCCTGGTGTCTCTGCTCTCCAGGACCCTGACTCTCCATCGCCACAGGGTTTCTACTCTTCATCTCAAGCATTTCTCTGATGGTCTCACAATCTATAATTTTTCACATAATTAAATTTTTTTTAGTTAAGGAACATTTATAAACGAAGTTATTGTTACGAAGAAAAACAAACCCCATGGAAGGACTAGGAAAAAAAGCAACAACAAGCTCTCATCCTGTTTCTTTTATCCTATTCTATACATGGAACTATGTTTACTCTTTTCTCCCCTGTTCCTCTTGTATTCCTTTTGGTCTTCAACTCAAAATAAAATACTGATGTGCCTATTGTTTATCAATGTCAGATTTTTGTTTAAAGATTTTATTTATTTATTTGACAGAGAGAGAGAGAGAGATCACAAGTAGGCAGAGAGGCAGGCAGAGAGAGAGGGGGAAGCAGGCTCCCCGCTGAGCAGAGAGCCCGATGCAGGGCTTGATCACAGGACCTTGAGATCATGACCTGAGCTGAAGACAGAGGCTTAGCCCACTGAGCCACCCAGGCGCCCCTCAATGTCAGATTTTTGCTTGTGGATATGGTAGAAGAGAACTGAGTTCATCCTACTTCCACAACTCACATCCTCTACCTTCTTTATTACCACTGACTCTCGTTACCTTTCTGGGCAGAGTACTGCCTGTGTGACTTATTCTGTTGATCACCGACTTGTGTAGAGTGTTGTTATACATCTTTTGTCTTTATTTTCTAAAGAACATTATTTGAGATCCAATGACATGTAGATTATGGGCTTAATGCAGTTTTAACACATATGTCTCAGATGCTTAATAGTCCATGTTCAGTTTTTCTTGCTTTTGAGCTCTAAAACACCCATAGTTGTATATTGGAAGCGGTCTTCTTGGATTTGCTTTCTTTACTCAGTATTATATTTCCAAGAGTTATCAATTGTGTTGCATTTTTCTTTTCTGTCTTTTCTTTTCTTTTTCTTTCTTTCTTTTTTTTTTTTTTTAGATTTTATTTATTTATTTGACAGAGAGAGAGCCAGTGAGGAGGAAACACAAGCAGGGGGACTGAGAGAGGGAGAAGCAGGCTCCCCGCCGAGCAGGGAGCCCGATGCAGAGCTCTGTCCCAGGATGCTGGGATCATGACCTGAGCCAAAGGCAGATGCATAGTGACAGAGCTACGAAGGCACTCTGTGTTGCATTTTCTGAATTTATTTAACATCTTTGTGATACTACATTATGTGAATGCACTGCAGTTTATCCTGCTGCTGTATCAATGGATATTTGTTTTTTCCTTTTCCTCCCTACTTCCTGAGGAGCATTTTTGTGTCTTCTGGTTGGCATATGCCCAGAGCTTCTCTTGGGTACATAGTCAGGAGTGAGAATACTGGGTTACCTGATATAACAAGGTTCAGCGTTTAGAGATATTGCCAAATTGGTCTGCCCTCTCACCAGTGATACATGTTTCCATCGATCCAACAGCTCTCCACATCGCTGTGAAGTGGCATGTTAAGAAGTTTGAACATTTTTAATGTTTTATTGGCCGTTAATTTTATTCTTCTATGAAAAGCCTACATACATATTTTCTTGATTTTTCTATTATATTGTCTTTTCCATATTGTAATAGTTATTCATGTATTATGAATATGCTCTTAGGTTTGTTATATGTTAAAATAAGCCAGGAATCTGTCAGGAAAAGAAATCACACCAATTATTTGAACAGGAAAAATTTAATATAAAGAAATATTAAGTAGTAGAAAGTAGTTATCTATGAGAAGAAGTGAAAGATGAAGGTAAGAGGTCTAGAAGTGCTTAGTTCTCCAACCTCTCACTGCCAAGGCTGAGATTCAGACCTCTTCAAAGAGGGCCTCTTTGAAACCCTTCCAGTGGTGAAGGCACTTACAAGAAGGTGTGGCCAGAGCTGGTTTATTAGAAGTACCTGCCAGTGCAGAAGGTGTGGGCGTGCTCGGAGTGGTTTCTGGAAGTGGTTCACCATTGCTGGAGGGCAAAGTAGGTGAGAGCTTGTCTGTGGAAGTAGGCAACCATTGCAGAAGGGGTGGGGTGGCTGTGGAGGGGATTGGCAGGAAGAAGGCCAGAATTTGTGTCTTACCACTCGATCAGATTCAGATTAAACATTACTGGCAAGACCACTTCATAGCTGATACTGTGTACTGCTTATCTGGCCACATCAGGAGGCCACTAATGGAAGGTTGGTTCTTGCTATCTCCTAGAAATCTCCATGATAAATCCACATGTTCCCATTTGCTCTTAAATGATGTGTGGGGCAGAATTTTAGACTCTGAGACAACCTTTTCTCCAACCAATTCTTCCTCGACAACCTTTCATGTAATGGTTCTTATAATTTTTACCCTGATCAGATAAAATACATTGGAAATTACAAAATGATGATGATTTCAATTCTATTGAACTGCATTTATTAACCTGCATTCTTCTGTAAAGAGGTACTTTCTTTCACTTTCCCCCTTTTCTTATGACAGAAGCAGGCAAACAACCAGAGACTGGATAATGTCAAAAAGCTACAGAAGTCAGCCAGAAAAAGTTCGCATGGGCCAAATTTGGGACAATCTGAGCACCAAAAAGAATGATGGTATAACTAATTATAATGTAGTCAATAAATAAAATCCATAAGTCTTTAGTAATATAAAGAGCACAGAGAGAAAGAGAACTTTCAGCTGTTGAATATAATAAACGCTTTATACTTTTAGTTATGATTATTGATATATTTGGATTTATTTTTACATCTTACTTTTGGACATTTATTTTTATTCTACTTTTTCTGTGCTTCTAGTGTTATGTTTGTTTGTTTTACAGAGATTGATTTTAGTGTTTAGGATTGAATTTATACACTATTTTCATTCATTTAGTGTTTGTCTCTTAAAAATTACCATTTATATTTCTCAAGATAAAAACAATGTGTTTCTGTAACTGGACACACAAAGACCTTAGAACACCAACTCCAATTACCCCTCGGTCTGGTGTACTTATAGTTTAGCATTTTAGCTCTGTTCTTTTTTTAAAAGCATTTAAAATTAGGAACTATCATTATTATTATTATTATTATTATTAAATTTTATTTATTTGACAGACGGAGATCACAAGTAGGCAGAGAGGCAGGCAGAGAGAAAGGGGGAAGCAGGCTCCCTCAGAACCTGATGTGGGGCTCCATCCCAGGACCTTGAGATCATGATCCAAGCTGAAGGCAGAGGCTTTAACCTACTGAACCACCCAGGCACCCCCATCATTATTATTTTATAGAGAAAAATTTTTGTTTGGATTTATATTTATTTTTTTAATTTACCATGTTTTTCACCTACCATTCTTTCTAGAATCTTAGGCCCCTCAGCTAGGACCATTTTCCTTCTTCCTAAATTATATCCTCTAATAGATCCTTTATTGATCATTTCTTAGTGGGAAATTCTCAGATTTTGTTTATTCACAAATATCTTTATTTTACTTCCGTTCTTATTTATTTACTTGAGAGAGACTGAGAGAGCAGGGCTAGGGGGAGGGAGAGGGAGGAAGAGAGACAAGCAAACTCACCCTGATAGTGGAGCTCAGGGTTGGGCTGGATCCCACAACCCTGACCTCATGATCTGAGCTGAAATGGAGAGTGGGACACTCAATTCACTGAGCCACTCAGGCGCCCCTACTTGCATTCTTAAATAGTTTTGCTAGGTACCAATTTCAAGGTTGGTTATTTTCCCTCACCACCTTGATACTATTCCATTGTCTTCAGAATGCATTGTTGCTATTGAGAAGTGTGTGTCATTCTAACAGTCATTCCTTTGTGTTCTTTTTTATTTTATTTATTTCTTTTAAGAT
>ML100498.1:15392-27669 GCA_003697995.1 Taxidea taxus jeffersonii | reverse complement strand
GTCTTTCGGGGGCTCCCTTCTCACCAGTATCGCTCTTGGAGACCCTCTGCCAAGTCAGGGACCCCTCCTTCCAAGAACCTGGGGGGAAGCTCTTCTTTGCTGGGGTCCCCCTCCTTCTCTCCTAGTCCCTTGTTTTCTCATCTTGGAGGTGTTTTAGTAGGACCAGAACTGGCAGTCCTTCTGATTGCTTAACTACTCATCTGTCTCCCCCGCAGATTCCAAAGTCCAAAAGGGCGGAGCTCATTCAAATCTTGTGTCCCCACAAAACCTAGCATGGTCCAGGCGCATGATAGATAGATGAGTATTTGCTGAACCCATGAATAATTTTAAAAGCATAAGGATCACAGAACTTTCAGCTTTTCAAGAACCGTCATACTTGTGGGTGACTGTCTTTTCTAGCTCTGTGTTCCTCCACGTTCCAGTGATCCTGTATTTAAACCGCCAGATTACTGATCTCATCCCCATTTCAAAAACTGCCAGAGCAGTGGCTTTCACAGTTTTCTGACCACAACTTAGAGTACAGGATACATTTTCATGAAAGTCACTATACGTTCACATGGAACGAACAAAAATAAATCCCATACCGTACATAATGTGTAGAAGTTTCCCCAAATCTACTAGGCTCTTTTAGGTCGGGTCTTAAAAATGCCAGCCACGATGCACAAGGCTGATTTCATAGCCACCTCATGGTCTGAAGATGTTTTCATTCATCCTTTCAAGTCTCACCTCAAACACCATGTCTTCAGGGGAAGTCTCTCTGGCTTCCCTAAGTTAGGGCTGCATGTTCCTCCTCTAGGCTCCCATAATATCCAGGCTTTCCCCATTAGCCTGTGGGATGATAGTCTGGGTCTCTGGGACAGGCAGAAGATCCAGCAAATCCAAGAGAGCTGAACACATATGTCCACATAAAAATACATACACACATGTTCATAGTGCCATGACTCACAACAGCCAAAAGTAAAAAGAAGCCAAGTGTCCACTGAGGCTATAGATGAACGGATAAACAAACGGTGGCCAATCCTTATAGTGGAATACTACGCAGCCGTGAAAAGGAATGGTGTGTTGGTGCGGCAACAGCACGGATGGACGCTCAAAACACGGGACATCAAACACACCAGACACAAAAGGCCCCATATCATTCCCTTTATGTGAACTATCCAGAAGAGGTCAATCCACAGAGACAGAAAGATTACCAGCTGCCAGAAGCTGAGGAGGACAGGAGGACTGGGGGTTTCTCTGGGGGCGGAGAACAAAAAATAAAAAGTTGACTGGGATAATGGATGCGTAGTCTACTAATAACCACTGACTTAAACACTTGAAATGAGTGCACTGCACGGGATAGGAATTCTAGCTTTATTTCTCTTAAACATTTTATTTATTTATTTGAGATAGAGAGAGAGAGAGAGAGAGAGCGCGAGCGCACTAGCAGGGGGAGCAGGAGGCAGAGGGAGAAGCAGGCCTTCCCACTGAGCAAGAAGCCCGACAAGGGACTTGATCCCAGGACCCCAGGATCATGACCTGAGCCAAAGGCAGACGCTTAACCGACTGAGCCACCCAGGCACCCTGAATTCTATCTTTAATGAAGTGGTTTAAAAAGGAGGAACCTAGCGGCATCTGGCTAGCTCAGTCAGTAGAGCACACAACTCTTGATCTCAGGGTTGTGAGTTCGAGCCCCACGTTGGGTGTAAGGGATGACTTAAAAGTACAATCTCAAATAAATAAATAAATAAATAATTAGAAGGAGGTGCCTCGAGGCAGACATGGGAACTGGCCCAAGTTGCAAACGGCAGGAGCAGAATTGGCCTTTCCCTCTGCCCCCCTTTTCTAGCACAAGGCCGGGTGTGTGGCAGAAGCTCCAGGAGCATTTGTTGAATGAATAACCGACTCCCCCACGATGACCTGATGGGCTTTCCTGATCAGGTGGACACGTGTGCCTCGGGGCAGCTGAGGGCAGCCAGTCAAAGAAGGAAATGGGCTCCACTTTTATTAAATGACCTTCCACCTTCACTTATCAAACAATCCCAAGTCCAATAGCCTTTATGATTAAAAACTAAAGGGGTTTTTTTTTTAGAGCAAGAAAAACACTTTTTCCTGCGGCGAGGTCTCCAGAAGAAGGAGGTGTACAACAGTCTGTCCACAGAGCCTCACATGAAAGCGGGCCCACAAAAGCTCATGTGGGGGGCGGGCGGCAGGGAGGACGCGGTGTGTGGGAGGCCGAGCTGCTGGGTGCGGGGACACCCCTCAGGGCGCCACCACCTCACGCTGCCGACTTTTTTTTTTTTTTTTTAAAGATTTTTATTTATTTATTTGAAAGACAGAGATCACAAGTAGGCAGAGAGGCAGGCAGAGAGAGAGGAGGAAGCAGGCTCCCCATGGAGCAGAGAGCCCAACGTGGGGCTCGATCCCAGGACCCCGAGATCATGACCCGAGCCGAAGGCAGCGGCTTAATCCACTGAGCCACCCAGGTGCCCCCGCTGCCGACTTTTAAGCGTAATTCCTGCAAGGATACTCTTGGCTCGCTTTGGACAGCCATGAGCCGCCAAAAGTGATCCACGATCACATGGACTTTCGTCAGCACAAGTCAAAGGTCTGAACAGGTGTGACAGGTGTGGGTTTAATGCCCGCACAGCCGTTTCCAGCCTGAGCATCAGGACGGCTCCCTCACTGCAGGTCCCAGCGGTGCCTATCTAAATGCCACAGCCATGGCCACACCTGTCAGAATGCCACCAGCTGGCTGTAAGTAAGAGGTTAACTGTCTGACCCAACAGGTGAAAAATCTGGTCCTCTCTTAAAAATAAAACCAACAGGGCTGCCGGGGTAGCTCAGATGGTTAAGCAACTGCCTCCGGCTGGGGTAGTGATCCTGCTGTCCCAGGATTGAGTCCTGCCTCGGGCTCCCGGCTCAGCGGAGAGTCTGCTTCTCCCTCTGACTGCCCGCCCCCCATGCTCGCTCTCTCTCTCTCACACACACACACACATAAATAAATAAATAGATTCTTCATAAAATAAAGTAAATAAAAACAAAACCAAGGATCACAAAGACCCATCTTTCACCCACTCCTATAACTCAAAAAAAAAAAAAGGCTTTAAACTTCAGATTTAGATGCCAACCGAGAGGGCAAAGGAAAAGCAGCATCTAAACAAAACAAGAACATGACAGAAAGACACCCCAATGGTATTCACTTCCCACACTCTTTTGGCTCCCGGAGGAAACTGTCCCCCAGTATCTAAATACTTTTCCATTTTACCGCCCTCTTCTTCAACGTGTATCGTTAACGGCAGGGATGTTCCATTCTGCAACCAAGCAAAATTAACAAATAATATCAGAGCCTGACTTTGGCACAAGACCTGGAAATCATTCCCATGTGTTTCTTGTGAACTGATCTCCTCTTTTAAGTGACATTTTAGAATATGCTGCCCAGCTACCCAGTGTCCCAGCAAACAACTCTTGCTGGATAACATACAAAGAAGGTGGCCACGGATGGAGAAATGCAGATTGGGTCAGGGAATGTCTAATTAAGGGAGGAACACTGGGACTCAAATGAGTGACATGTAAGGAAGACAACCAATAAATTCCATGACAGAATAGAAGTCCATGATAAAAGTGCTGGCAAATACACCCTGATCACTTTTCTAACTTAAATCTCCAAGTGGTTGAGAAACATGGGAGAACACTGCTTACAGGCACAGGCACTGTAACAGGAATGGCCAGGGCGCTACAGAAGACAGTCTGGTGGCTCCTCAAGAAGATAAACACAGAATTACCAGCAATTTCACCGTCTGGTACACACCCCCAAAGCACTGAAAACAGACTTTACGTTGATGTTCACAGCACAACAGCCAAAACTGGAAACGACCCAAGTGTCCATGGACAGGTGAACGGGTACGCAGATGCGGTCCCCTCCATGCAAGAGAACATTATTCATCCAAAAGAAGGATTAAAGTCCAATATACCATGTGGATGGACCTTGAAAATGCTGTGAAGCCAGGCACTAAAGGAAAAATAGTGCACGGTTCTACTTCTAGGAGTAGGACTATTGCCTCCAATAGGCAAGGTTATGGAGGCAGAAAGCTGAATGGTGGTTTCAAGGGGCAGAGAGAAAAGAGGAATGGGAAGTTACTGCTTAATGTGTACAGAATTTCTTTTTGGGGTGATGAAAAAGTTCTAGAAATGGACAGTGGTGTTGGTGGCATTGTGAATATACTTCACAATGAAAGGTATACTTAAAATGGTTAAAATGGTTAAGTCTTAGGTTATGAATATTTGAGCATAATTTGTTAAAAGATTTATTTATTTGGCAGACAGAGATCACAAGTAGGCAGAGAGGCAGGCAGAGAGGGGGAAGCAGGCTCCCCACTGAGCAGAGAGCCTGATGAGGGGCTCAATCCCAGGACCCTGAGATCATGACCTGAGCTGAAGAAAGAGGTTTTAACCCATTGAGCCACCCAGGTACCCCTGAATATAATTTTTTTTAAGTAAAACAAACAAACAAACAACAACAACAACTCAATGGCCTGGGCAAAGAGAAGCTCAGTGAAAACATCAGCATCACGGGTAGAGAGACAGGCACGGGTCCCACTCTCCTGACCAGTCTGACAACAGACAGCCCTGGGTCCCAACCTACACAATGGCTATGTATTCACAAAGGATGACAATGACCATCATGTTCCCACAAGAGAAACATTGTATCACGTTATTCTGTGCACCATCGGCTGAGTGACAGGGACCACCTATCAAAAACAACTTCAGAATAAAAAATTATCCACAGCCTCTCCACTGGCTGCAACTCAGTACATAAAATTTAAAAGTCCAAAGTGGGGCAGAAGAGCGAGAGTTCTTAACAGCTGCATCAGAGCAGCAAAGTCCCTGGGCTCAGCCACCTGCTGTTTAAGTTTTAACTACTCAACAAAATTAAAGTCACTCTAGGTAGCATAGACATTTTCACAATGTTTATTCTTCCAATCCATGAGCATGGAACATTTTTCCATTTCTTTGTGTCTTCCTCAATTTCTTTCATGAGTACTTTATAGTTTTCTGAGTATAGATTCTTTGCCTCTTTGGTTAGGTTTATTCCTAGGTATCTTATGGTTTGGGATGTAATTGTAAATGGGATTGACTCCTTAATTTCTCTTTCTTCTGTCTTGTTGTTGGTGTAAAGAAATGCAACTGATTTCTGTGCATTGATTTTATATCCTGACACTTTACTGAATTCCTGTACCAGCTCTAGGAGTTTTGGAGTGGAGCCTTTTGGGTTTTCCACATATAGTATCATATTATCTGCAAAGAGTGATAGTTTGACTTCTTCTTTGCCGATTTGGATGCCTTTAATTTCTTTTTGTTGTCTGATTGCTGAGGCTAGGACTTCTAGTACTATGTTGAATAGCAGTGGTGATAACGGACATCCCTGCCGTGTTCCTGACCTTAGCGGAAAAGCTCTCAGTTTTTATCCATTGAGAATGATACTTGCAGTGGGTTTTTCATAGATGGCTTTGATAATATTGAGGTATGTGCCTTCTATCCCTACACTTTGAAGAGTTTTGATTAGGAAGGGATGTTGCACTTTGTCAAATGCTTTTTCAGCATCTATTGAGAGTATCATATGGTTCTTGTTCTTTCTTTTGTTAATGTATTGTATCACACTGATTGATTTGCGGATGTTGAACCAACCTTGCTGCCCTGGAATAAATCCCACTTGGTCGTGGTGAATAATCCTTTTAAAGCTATCTACACATTTAATGCAATGCCTATCAAAATCCCATCCAATTTTTTCAAAGAAATGGAACAAATAATCCTAAAATTTATATGGAACCAGAAAAGACCTCGAATAGCAAAAGGAATATTGAAAAAGAAAGCCAAAGTTAGTGGCATCACAATTCCAGACTTCAAGCTCTACTACAAAGCTGTCATCATCAAGACAGTATGGTACTGGCACAAAAACAGACACATAGATCAATGGAACAGAATAGAGAGCCCAGAAATAGACCCTCAACTCTATGGTCAACTAATCTTCGACAAAGCAGGAAAGAACACCCAACGGAAAAAAGACAGCCTCTTCAACAAATGGTGTTGGGAAAATTGGACAGCTGCATGCAGAAAAATGAAATTGGACCATTTCCTTACACCACACATGAAAATAGACTCAAAATGGATGAAGGACCTCAACGTGAGAAAGGAATCCATCAAAATCCTTGAGGAGAACACAGGCAGCAACCTCTTCGACCTCAACCGCAGCAACTTCTTCCTAGGAACAACGCCAAAGGCAAGGGAAGCAAGGGAAAAAATGAACTATTGGGACTTCATCAAGATCAAAAGCTTTTGCACAGCAAAGGAAACAGTCAACAAAACCAAAAGACAACTGACAGAATGGGGGAAGATATTTGCAAACGACATATCAGATAAAGGGCTAGTACCCCAAATCTATAAAGAGCTTAGCAAACTCAACACCCAAAGAACAAGTAATCCAATCAAGAAATGGGCAGAGGACATGAACAGACATTTCTGCAAAGAAGACATCCAGATGGCCAACAGACACATGAAAAAGTGCTCCACATCACTGGGCATCAGAGAAATACAAATCAAAACCACAATGTGATACCATCTCACACCAGTCAGAATGGCTAAAATGAACAAGTCAGGAAATGACAGATACTGGCGAGGATGTGGAGAAAGGGGAACCCTCCTACACTGTTGGTGGGAATGCAAGCTGGTGCAACCACTCTGGAAAACAGCATGGAGGTTCCTCAAAAAATTGAAAATAGAGCTACCTTATGACCCAGCAATTGCACTACTGGGTATTTACCCTAAAGATTCAAACGTAGTGATCCGAAGGGGCACGTGTACCTGAATGTTTATAGCCGCAATGTCCACAATAGCCAAGTTATGGAAAGAACCTAGATGTCCATCAACAGATGAATGGATAATGAAGAAGTGGTATATATATACAATGGAATACTATGCAGCCATCAAAAGAAATGAAATCTTACCATTTGCGACGACATGGATGGAACTAGAGGGTATTATGCTTAGTGAAATAAGTCAATTGGAGAAAGACAACTATCATATGATCTCCCTGATATGAGGAAGTGGAGATGCAACGGGGTTGGGGGCTAAGGGGGTAGGAAAAGAATAAATGAAACAATATGGGATTGGGAGAAAGACAAAGCAAAAGAGACTCTTAATGTCATAAAACAAACTGAGGGGGGGTGTGGGGGGAGGGGGGTTGGGAGAGGGTGGTGGGGTTACATTATATGTTTAAATAAAAAAAATAAATTTAATAAAATAAAAAATTAAAGTCACTTACGACAAAGGAGACGACTTCACCTCAGGCTGGGAGAGAGGACCTAGTGAATTATCTTACCTTTTGAAATGCAAAGAAATGAGGGTCATGGGAGAAGGAAACTCGACCTGTATTATTAATTGAAGGAGCATCTCTCACTCCAGGAAGGAGCCTCTGCCGTCCCCACACTCTTAGCTAACAACAAACAAACAAAAAACAAAAAACCAGAGCTGGGCCATGAGCACTAACCCTCAGGTCTGATGCCCAATCTTCCAAAGCTCTTTGAAGACCCCAGCATCTTTCCCCATCTAGACGGACAGACGAAGCCCATTGTTTTTCCACCACCAGCACAGGCGGGGGGGAGGGGGCAGAGAATTCAGCTCAGGGTAAGACTCACAAGTGTCAAAACATGTCAAAATCCAACCCTGTGAAACATACTTAAAAAAAGCTTCTCACAGCTCTACTGGAACTCAAGGCAGCAAATCCACCAGAAGCCAAAGGGCCAGGCTTCCCAGTTTGCTTTCAACCTCACCAAAGCAATCAAGCGCCTTCAGTGTAAAGACACAAAGCTGATCCACACAGTTGGCACGAGGCTCGCTGGTTCTCAGCAAGTGCTTTGTCCTAGCCTAAGGCTGTAACAGAGAACTGTGATATTTAATGTGCTCTATACCATACGTGCTTTGACGGATAAGCAGTGAGAAGCCAGAATCCTGGGATCTTGGGTCAAAGGAGGCATTTTCATATGTGGATGTCCTCTGGGGCATCCCAGTCGAGAGGCCGGGTGATCTACACCTGAACGTGTCCTGCCCCTCCCCGACCTGGTACACAGATCAGCACCCTCCTTTACTGGACAGCTCTGGCCACTGGGGAGATTTTTCTGAGTCTCTAGACCACCCGCAGTCCCCAGTAGCTTTTATCCACTGGACCCCAGGTCAGGACCCCAAATACCAAATCTACATCCTCTGTTCTGTGGCAGCCCTGCCCACATGTGAGGGCTGCTCAGCACTGAGAGGAGGACAGTCTCATAACAGAAACTGCACACAACCAGTATTTAAGAAACGCCCTCACCCCATTCCTCAATACTCTTCCTAAAGCAAACAAAGTGTTCTGAAATTAACCTGAACATTTCTAAGAAGCAGACCCAACGTCTTCTCCAATGGAGAAGCCAACAGAGGAGATCCCTGGAAAAAGGGCTTCCTCCTTGACTTTACCCCTCAGTTCCCAGGTATAACCGTCTTCTTTCCCCAAAACACGGCTCCTTGACATGGATGGTGTCAATGTAAAACAACAAAGTAAAAAAAAAAAAAAAAGGTGTTTTTTTTTTTTTTTGTTAAAAAAAAAAGAAACATCTCAACCATCTCCCTAAAAGTAAGATGGAACGATGTGTCTCTTCTCTACCTTTTTTTTTTCTTTCTCCAATTGGCTAATCTGCAAAGTGTCAGAAGCAGATATCCCACAAAGGGATGTGTAAATTCTCACACACAGTTTCCCTCTGTCAAAGAAAACAAAACTGAAACAAGTTGGCAGCTTTTCTCCGAGTTCCTCAGAAAACTGGTGTCCGAGTAGATGGGACCCGGTGCCTTATGAAATGCACAATGTATATATCAAGTCAGAATGCGACGGGGTCCGAGAACAGAGAAATGGAGAAACCTGTTCAAGATTGGGAAATGCAGAGTCCAAGTCCCGGGCACGAGCCACTTTGCTCCCAGCATGTCTATATTCCTATCTTAGGAGCAGAATCTGTTCCCCAATTTGGGAATAGAGGCACAGAGCTACACAAGGTTTCTTCTGGTTTATGGGCTAAAAGGGGTTGCCAGTAGAAGCCTTAGGAAATGAGATGCTTTCTTGGTATTTCCAGTAACTGTAGGTGAAATTTTAGGTAACAGCTTTACCTGTTTAAAAATAAGAAAATAGGGCACCTCAGTGGCTCAGTTGGTTAAGCATCTGCCTTTGGCTCAGGTCATGATCCCAAGGTCCTGGGATCGAATCCTACATTAGGACTCTCTGCTCAGCAGGGAGCCTACTTCTCCCTCTGCCCCTACCCTCTGCTCCTGCTCTCTCGCTCTCGCTCTTAAATAAATAAATAAAATCTTAGAAAAAAATCAAGATAAGAAAATAAAATCACACATTTTAATTTTATCACACAAAAGAAATGAAGTGTCATCTCTGAAAAAGAGCCGGCAGCCGGCTGAAGCTGGAAAGGACATGCTGTTTCTCTCCCGTGTGCACGATGAAACCACACCTTCACAAAGAGGAAATCAATCACTGTCTCCGAAACGATGTATAGAAGGGGCAGTATGAGAAGGCCACCTCATCCCGTCCCCGAGGCAGCGGCACAGAGAGCGTCCGGGACCCCGTGGTGGGAGGCGGCAGCTTTGCTCTTGAAAGCACCCCCAGGGCCCCTGGGTCAGGAACAGTGCCAGGGGCAGCCAAGCTCAAAGCAACCCGTCAGGAAGCAGCCCCCTGGCTCTCTCGACTGCACTTGTCACTGCCCGAAGCACAGAGCCCAGTGCATGGGCTTGCAGCCACCCGTTGCCCTGCCTTGCCGCGCTGCCATGATGGATCCCTACATCCACGGGACACTAAATTAAAGATGGGCGATGCCAGATAAGGCTGCTGAGCAGCTGGGGTTTGAGATCTGTACTCCGGGCCTGGCTCATTTATTAGGCTTATATGCCTGTATTGCACGAAGAAAGATCGCTATGGGGTAGGAGCGCTGGACACAAAGCTACAGTAAGGAGAGTCCTGGGCTTCCTGTAGAATCTCCTCGAGGATACGAGTTTGATAAGAGAATCCTGATTATGTCTCGTTGGGCCCCAAATCTTTTATTTTATTTATTTATTTGACAGAGAGAGTGGACAGAAGCAGGAGGAGCACCAGGAAGAGGGAGAAGCAACTCCCGGCTAAGTGGGGAGCCAGACACAGGGCTCGATCCCAGGACCCTGGGACCATGACCTGAGCTGAAGGCAGACGCTTCACCGACTGAACCATCCAGATTGCTCTAAATCTTTTAAACTGGGCTTGAAGGGGCGCCTGGGTGGCTCATCGGGTTAAAGCCTCTGCCTTTGGCTCAGGTCATGATCCCAGGGTCCTGGGATCGAGCCCTACATCAGGCTCTCTGCTCAGCGATGAGCCTGCTTCCCCCCCCCCCCGCCTACCTCTCTGCCTACTTGTGATCTCCGCCTGTCAAATAAATAAATAAAATCTTTTAAAAGATTAAAAAAAAAAATAAAGAAGCTGGGCTTAAAAACAAGCACTGGCCTACATCCTATAATCCTTATCCCCAGTGGGTCAGGGAACCATCTGAGCAACTAGTAAAATATTCTGCGTCCCCGTTCACTCCTCCCCTGGGGTAATTCACACGAAAGAATGCGGCGTACATGCTGCACACGTACATGCTGCAGGAAGGCACTCTCGCTCTGCTCCGGGTCTGGTAAAGGGAGGGAGGGAGTGCGGGCAGGAACAATAAGGGCGGGACTGACCAACTGAACCAGGCCTGTGCCACTAACTCAAACTAAAAAGAAATTTCTTTAGGTCCACTGAGTTTTTAGAAAATGATTCACAAGACTGATTTCAACACTCGATTGCTTGTCCTTCCAGTGATTCTTTTTTTAAGGCTCTGACTCTCCCTCCAAAGAGCTAGCATGGCAAGTCCTTGACAGGAAATAGTAGGAGGAAATGTGACTCAAGTTCAAGCGATGGACCCCTGGAACAAATTAACAATGCGTTGTCCTCTTTGGTCAGATATAAGGAAGGGAAGTGGGGTCTAAGGCGTTCTGAAACACGCCCTGTGAAGGTCTCTTTGGGGAAAGTCAACGTGACACGCGGCATTCTTGCCTGTCGTGTCGACGCCATATGAAGATCTCCTGCCACGAGGGTCTTTAAGCAACGAGGCGGGGACGACCCAGGTGCCTATACCCCAACCCCACCTCCCAAGGCAAGCATCTGTAAGTCATCCAACAGCCCTACAGGGCCGATCTGTGTCGGAGAGAGGTTCTTCTTGGTGGGGGAGAGAGGAGGGGCGGGAGGGGGAGACGCAGGCAAAGACAGAGAAGGGAATCGGAAGCTGAAGGCACAGGTGGGCGGGGAATCTCTGCTCTGGGGAAGCCTCGGCCTCGAACCTGCCTACGGAGCCCAGCCGGTCCCCTGATATGTCATCTGTCTGTCGGGTTCTTACAGGTGACGGAGAACAGACACAGAGGGAGCCTGTCTTGGTTCGTGATGGGCTCGGATGAGGCTATTTGGGGAAGCGAGACAGGAATACCCATCAGCAGCTGCCCAGTTGGGCTTTGCAGAAAACTAAAAACCACCATTCCTGGATATGCTCGTTTCGGGCGTCTGCTCAACTTCAGGCTCACACTCTCCCAAACAGCCATCCAGGCTGGGCTCTGTCACCCCCGTCCTGCCGCTCTTCCTGCCACACAAATGGCTCATTAACAGCCTCTTGTCTTTGGCTTTCTTTAGTCTCCCTTCTCTGTCCTTGTCTGTCTGTCTGTCTGCCTCTCCCCCTCCCGCCCCTCCTCTCTGCCCCACCAAGAAGAATCTCTGTCCGACACAGATCCAGATCCGCCCTGTTGGGCTGCTGGATGACTTACAGATGCCTGCCTTGGGGGTCAGGCACGACCACGGCTCCCTGGGTCGGGGTGGGGTTTCCTGGGCCTGGTTCGGGGATGAAGAAGGAGAACCCCACAGGGAAGCTGTGGGCAGGGCGGGCTCTCAGAGCCTGCAGACTCCTAGCACACCTGCCCTGTAAATGTCACTTTCCTAAGCAGATTCTAAATCTATGATGATTTCTCAGGGAGCCCTAGTCCACAGGTCTCTAATGGATTAGATTCTAAGGAATCTAATACCAAGTCTGTCAAGTTTTGTGTGGATCACCATTATCGGAACGTACACGGCTTGTGAAATCGGACGGCTGGGCCCCACTCCCGGAGTCTGAGTTCCGGCAGCTCTAGATGGGACCCAAAGGAGTCTGCATTTCTTTTCTTTTTTTTTTTTTTT
>ML100498.1:0-10392 GCA_003697995.1 Taxidea taxus jeffersonii | reverse complement strand
GTGCCTCGAGATTCACCCATGACTTCCTGTAGGCCAAACACTGTTCAAAATATCTTATCTGTAATCTCTCATTAATTTACAAATCACATTTATGAAGTAGGTTCTATCATTACACCCATTGTGTAGACGAGAAAAGCGAGGCAAGGAGAAGTAAATACTTGGCCTACAGTTAGAGAATAACACAGACCCATTTCAGGACTCAAACCCAGGCAGACTAATCCAATAACAGCTGCTACAAGAATGGAAAGCATAAAAAGTCCGTGAAGACATTAAAAAACAACAACAACAAAAAGCCATCCCTGGATTTAAGGTTAACTACACCACAAGCATCACTCTCCAGAACATTAATTTTTTTTAAGGTTTTATTTATTTATTTGAGAGAGAGCGAGAGACGGAACACAAGCAGGGTAAGTGGAGGAGGCTGGGCAGGGAGCCCGATCCAGGACTCAATCCCAGGACCCCGGGATCATGACCTGGGCCAAAGGCTGATGTTTTAATGACTGAGGCCCCCAGGCATCCCCTCTCCAGAACATTAAAAGTGAAGCCCTGCCCTGATGGAGAGAGAAGCTGGCTCTTCCCAGGGAACATGGAGCCAGAGAGAGAGGAACCAAGCGTGAAGGCTTCCTGCACACAGAGCCCGCCGACACCACACACTCGTTCAGCACCGCGGATAACCTGCAGACGTCAGATATGAAAACAGGCGTCACTTTTGTTAAACCTCGACAGCAAGAATAATGCTTGACATTGCTGATGGTCTCTGCTCTGCTCCAGGTGGTCTGGGAACAAGCCACACTAGACAGAAAAGGCCAGCTCAACCTCTGGCATCCAGGCCCTGTCGGAAAAACAAGGGGGACTGAGGACCGCCCGTTGGAAGAGCATACACAGAGAGAGGGCCGGGGCTATGGAGACTTGGGAAGTCTCTTCTAGAGAGGCCAGCTGCTGATAAGGAAACAGGTCTCAGAAGCTCATAGTTCATTCCGATGATGAATTTTGGGGGACAGAAGCCCTGAGAAGGAGGATGCCCAGGGGACCTCAGCAGACAAGTCTACACCAGCAGCCAAGTCTTGTGGTCCTCCAGTGCAGGCGAGTTTCGATGGCCAGCAGCCGGGGAGGCAATGAGCAGACCTGCACAGAAAGTCTCCCCCAACTGCAACCCTTTTGCTACCCTGAGGATGCAGGCAAAGAAAACAAAGCCCTCCCCCTTGCTGGTGGTCCCAGGTGCTGAAAAGAACCATCCCCGATGGAGGGGGCAAGCCAGCACAGGCGGTGGGGGGAAGGGGGAAAGTTCTCTCCAGGCCAGGGTTCCTTCCTCTTCCTGTGAGGGAAGGACATCTTTCTTGAGTTGCTAGTGACAACCAACATAGGACAGATGGGGTCAAGAAACCAAAAATGCCCACTGGGAATTCACCAAGCAGCCCGGACTCCCACTAGCCCCACCACACCCCACATTTTGTGAGGCTACTGCTAGGCCCTTGTGGGACAGGGAAGTCGGGCATCTCAGCACCCGGAAGGCCTTTGGAGCAAGTGACTCATAATTATTGCCCCTTATCTGGGGCTCACCTTCCCTGGTCTGTTCCACAAAGGGATTAAGAACGTAGCCCTGAAGAAGGAAGGAGTCTCATGGGCCTGCTCTCTGAAGAAAAATCAGGGGTCCCTGAGGAACCTTGCAGAACCACGAGCAAAGTGGGCCACACCAACAGCTCTGGAAGGAAAGAGACACAGGCTGAACCACGGGGTCGCGGGGGGGGGGGGGGTGCGGAACTCAGTGAGGAAGAAGGGGCTCTCTGAGAAGCTGCTCATGGAGGAGTGGGAGGGTAGGGAGAGGGTGAAGAAGTGGGGACAGTACGTGGGAACAGAAGGGCCAGGGCCAGGGACGGGCCACGCGACTGAAGAGATAGAGTTGTCAGCTACAAGCAGGAGAAGTAAACTGTCTTCACAACTGTCTGGAAGGCAAAGTAAGGTCTCTTTCCACGAGGACACTAAATTCTCCTTTAAGACACAAGACTAGCTCTCCACGCTCATAGCTCAGGAGTGTCCTCAAGGATGCTTGGTCTCGTGAAAGTGGCCTGGGCTTTGTCACCTGCAGATCTGCTCAACGACCACTGATGAAGAGCTTTCAAGGACCCAGGGGCAGAAAGCCCCACAAGAGGAGCAAAGACCAGAGATCGAAAGGAGCAAAGACCAGAGATCGCAACCCGCTATACAGTCTCGCCCTCGGGGAAAGACGACACGGATCCCAGGACGGCGACAGTCCACAGCTGGGACCCTCGCTGACAAGCACACTTAGCACAGTGAGCAGAGAGAGGCACACAGAATTGTCGCAGCAAGCCATGTTGTACACCTGAAGCTAATGTAACAGAGAGAAAAAATAAAATTTTTTTAACTTTTTGAAATTTAAGTTAAATTTAAATTTAACTTAAATTTAAACTTTTTTTTGAAAAGCTTAAAAAAAAGAGAGAGAGAAAAAAAGGCCGTGACTCTGGCAGTCCATTTGCAGACCAGAAGACACAAGGACCACGGGACTCTAAGCCTACAGATACGCCACAGGAGGAAAGCCCACACATCCCACAGGCACATCGGAAAGGACCTTAGGTTGCCCCCCTGCAAAAAAAAAAAAAAAAAAAAGTTTGTATCAGGAGTTCCGGCCAAAGACATACAAGAACTTGAACAAAGAGAATGAGCCAGTCTGAGAAACAGATCTTTTTTTTTAAGACAATAAAACTGATGCGGTAGGGTAATTATTCTCCATTGAGACTTCCTGAATAACAATCAGGTGAAAAATGTATCCTTTAGAAAGCCCCTCAGGCGGCAACTCCACTTCCAGGAATTCATCCAAGAGAGATAAACAGGTGGAGGTACTCCTTTATGGGCAAAATATTGGAAGCCACCTAAATATCTCACAATAAGAGTTAAATTATAGTGATTAGTGAAGTGCCATGGGGGATTCCAAAACATAGATGCACATTAGTCAATATATACCTTATATACAATATTAACACATATAGGATACATACACATTATTGTCATGGAAAGCTTTGACCTTAAATAGCACATTTTTAAAGTAGAGTGCCAAACAGTATTCATAATTCCACCTTAAAAATGTTATACATTTATACGTACATGTGTGTAGAATACTGATATTTCTTCCAATGGTGACTTCTGAATTGATCGCCTAGGTGATATTTCAGTTTTGCTTTCCTATGTAAATTTTTAGTAATGCGAATAGCACAGATACTACCAAAAATTAAAAAAAAAAAAAACCACCCAAAAAACAACAAGAAGGAAATATTTTCCATGCCCGAGCAATATGTAGCTGATATTCTGCACTTGGCAGACCTCAATACATTGATGTTTCCTATAGGAGCTTAGAGGGACAATTCTGTGATGACACGATCCCATCCCCCTTCAAGAGACACAATCCACAGGAGCCCACTGATGGCTCTGAGAAATTCTATTTAATTCAGTTCCACCGTGTTTACCAAATACTTGTGATCCCCAAACATCTACAACGTACAAGGCTCATTGAGAAAGGAGGATGACTAGAAAGCAAGGGGATGAGAACGAGAACGGCGCAAACTCTGAAAGCAACATCCTCGTCAGTAAGGCTCAGTAAGGCTGTGGGAAGGAGTCATGTAACCTTCAGGCATTCAGCCTGAAGACCGAGAGACCAGGGGAAAACATGACAACCATCTTCAAATGCCTGGCTGGCACTGGTGGAAAGGCACGAGTTCTGTGACATTCCAGAAGACTAAGCTAGAATGAATGCGGACAAGTCCCTGAGAAGAGATGCCAGCCCAGACTGACAAAGGGCTTTCTGAGACTCTTGTTCTTCCCATCTCCAGAAATAGTTAAGCAAAACATGGACACCCAGGGATGTTACTCAAGAAACTTCCTGTAGGCCAGGGTGCATGGTTAGATGGCCACTGAGAGCCCTCCAGTCCCAAGACCGTCTGGGTGACAATCGAGGAGGACGGCAGGATCTGAACTTCCCTGGAGTCAGCTGAGGTCAAGCCCCTCCACACCATGGGGCACGCAGAGGACACGGGCACTAACCCGAGACCCATAAATGGCTTCTGAGACCCCCAAGGCCCAGCGGAAACAGACACATGTGCCTCCTTAGTGGGGACGGAGCACTCATCTCCACTTCTTGCCACAGGCTGGAAATGCTCCAAGCGCAGTTCAGGACATGTGTGCACCCCTGCTTCTACCTCTAGGAGGGCCCACAGAGCGCCCACCACAGCCGAAGAGACCGAGACACTGCAGGCCAGCGCTCACCAAGGCACAGTGTCTTCAAAACGGAAAAACTCTCTCTCAAAACACAAGTATAAGGGAAAGACCCAGTGGGTGAAAGCAAACAGACTGTTTTAGTTACACACACACGTCCCACCCCAAGCATCCTTCTTTCCACACCTTTAACTCTCTTCTCAAAGACTTGGGGGAAGTGATCTATTTAGAGAAAGAAATAGGGCACGGTTACCAAGATTTAGACAACAGGCCCTACATGAACCAAACCAAATTCTTTCAAAAGAGAACACACATTTGAGAAAGGGGAGGGTGACAGAGGAGGAGAGGCAGAGTCATGTAACCTTCATCGGACTTGATACAGTTGCATTTTTCAATCTACTTTAACAATAGATATTAATAGTGTTTCCAATGAAATGCAACAGTTGACAGCAACCCTTCACTAAAGTCTTTGTTTTCTCTGTAACTCTGAATAAAGAGTTCTCCCTATTCATTCCGTACTTTCAGTAGGCCTCCCGGCTGGTAGGTCTCCACCATGTCCCTTTCGCACGGCTCACTCACAGCCCTGCCTCCCCCGCCTCTCCAGGGCGGGCCTGAACACTCTCCTCCCGGAGGAGGAGGCCAAATCCCAGAGGCTAGAAAGAGTATCTTTTTAAGAACAATGAAAAGTTACACCAAGGCTGATAAATGGCGGAGGGCTTGCGCCCAAGGTCATCGGACTCTCCTGTCCCAACTACAGCAGAAACGGGGGCAGCTGCAGATGACAGAGTAGGACGTAAATGCATCTCTGGTAACAGGTGCACGATGGCCGGAGCTGCCTTCTGGAAACGGATGCCCGGAGCCAGAGCTGGCCTCCAGCGTCCTACCCAGGGATCAGTGGGCGCCGGCTCCAGCCCTGGGTCGGGTAAAGTCTGAAGCACTTCTGTGTGGACTTATTTTGAATTTCCCAGGACTTTTGCCAGGCCTCTTGGCAACAACGGGTGCTCTCTGCTACCTCCCTCCTGACGATCGTGTCAATGTTGTTGCTGTTTTCTGAAGCTCACTTTTCTCGAGCCGGGTAACTTCACCCAGGTGCTCTGAAAATTACCTAAGCACTGAATTGTAACTGATCCTTAAAAGTTGAGACTCCTAATGGTACCACAAAGGGAACTGTTCTAATTACCCAACAACGGGCACACAAGAGCCTCCCACAAAGGCAAGTGAGCCAAAGACCTGGGACAATGATCTTCCCAATGTTCTGCAGAGGCCCCCCACAGCGCCCAGACATTGGACATGAACTTCGTCCCCCCATCTACCGTAACTACCGGAAACACAGGCGTGGTCCGACCTGTTGCACCCGGTTTTACATATTAGAGGTAAGCTGTGCTGTCAGCATAAAGTATGCTCGTACAGGACTCAGAAGAAAGCTGTTCCGGCCATCTCGACTTGGAGAACATCCCGAGACTGCAGAAGCAGCTATTTTAAAAGCTGTGATATTTGTACCACTTCCCTGGTGAGCAGGGAGTCTCTCTATACTGCGAAGCCAAAACAAAGTCCAGTCTCCCCTTGTAGTTCTAATTCACGCTCATCGAAACAGACTCGTTGCAGTCGCTGACCGGGTTTATACTATTTCGGATTCAACTATAAATGTGCAAAACAGAGTCCCAAAATAGGCCTACCTTATGGGATCCCTGGAAAATTAATGCGCTTTATAAAGGTAATACTGGTTTAAAAAAAAAAAGTCTGGACACCAGTGGCCAAGGCAGGCGTTGCCTGGACGGAGCCGCAAAACACCAATTCTGGGATGGCTGTTTGTCCGAGAAGCAACAGTGCCACAAGCCATGCCGCTGGTCCGAGTCAGGCAGGAGAGGCCGGGAAATCAGGAAAATGTTCGCCAGACCGGCCACATGACATAAATGTGGCCTTGTCTCAAAGCACAAAGCTTTCCAGATCCGAGAATATCTGAGATTCAAAATCCTTCACAACTAAGTGGGCCAGATACCTGCAAACTTTTAGGTGAGAGATAGTCCCCCTCTGAATGTCCTTTTAAAATAAACAGGTGGTTGTAGAGTTTATAGTTTGAGTTAATGGAAGACAGCACTGCCACCAAAATATTTTAGGGATGTGCATCCCCCAAAATAACATCCTTACACCTTTTAACATTTTTAATATTAATTGACAGTAATTCCAACCAAACCTAATAGACTCAAAAGTTACAAATCCAGAGTCAAAGTTTTAAAAAATGCATTAAAGAGATTCTGGGGAAACTCTGTGAAAAGGAAATAAATGAACAATGGGTGAACTGTTTCCAAGAGACTGGTGATGCCATTTCTCCCGCCTCCTCAGTCTAGGAAGATAGGCAGTCCCGCTTTCACTTGACGAAGAGTGTGGAAGAACCAGGGGCTGGCAAAGATGACAGAACCTGAATTCCAAAACGAGATAGGAAAAAAAATGAAGCTGAGACCAGGGATGACCTTTCCACATGCTTCAGAACCACCACCCAAGAGAGAGGAGACCACATTCCTTCCCCGGAGGCCAGCAACGCCAGAAGCGCGGGTAGAAGCAGGTTACTGGGGACCCTGTTTCCTCCTGACAGACTCTTTCAACCATTATCCTCAAAAGGAAAGGAAAGGAAAAAGAAAAGAGAAAGAAAGAGAAAGAGAAAAAGAAATGAGAATGCCCAGGCAATACCAAATGCTGTCAAAGACTTGGAGAGACGAGATTACTCCCATGGCACTGGCAGGACTACCCCGTGGTAGAGTCTCTCTGGAAAACAGCTGACAGCTTCTTCTAAAATTAAACAGGCAATTCCAATACAGACCTGCAATTGCACTCCTCGCCATTCATCAGGGAGAAAGGAAGACGCGTGTTCACACCCAAGTCTGTAACTTTCTATCGATCTCAGTTCTACTCCTAATAACCCCAAATAACCCCCAAACAGAAAACTACCCACAGGTCCATCAACAGGTAAGTGGACATCCAGACCATGGAATCGTCCCCAGTGGGAGTCGGGGGGCACACGATAGCTACATGCAGCATCCCAGAGGAATACCCAGGAGATTAGCTCAGGTGAAAAAAAAAAAATCCCCAAAAGGCATATATATATTGTGTGACTACATTTACATAACATTTTTTGAAGGAACAAAATTTTAAAAACGAAGAACACATTAGCAGCTCCCAGGGGTCCAAGAAGGGGGGTATGTGGGTGTGGCCCAGGGAGGAGGGAGGAGGAATCCTTGCGGCTGTGAGAATGTCAACGGCACCAATGGCAGAACCCTGAACGTGATATCACACGCTGCTTTTACAAGACAGGAGAAGCTGGGTAAAGGGTACCAAGGATCTCTCTGTGTGACTTTTTACAGCTGGATGTACATCTATAAGTGATCCCAAACTGAAAAGCTTAATTTTAAAAAATGCACTAATTAAAACAGTTTTAAAAGCCCAGGTACCAGGCCACCTGGGTGGCTCAGTCGGCTGAGGGCTTAGGGCATGATCCCAGAGTCCTGGGATCCAGCCCTGCATCGGGCTCCCTGCCCAGTGGGGAGTCTGCTTCTCCTGCTCTCTCTGACGCTCCCCCCAGCTTGTACTCACTCTCGTTCACTCTCTCTCTCTTACATAATAAACAAAATCTTTCAATAAATAAACAAAAATAAAGTCCAGGAACTACAAAAATTGGCTAAAGATTCAACGAGCAAATGAGAAAATGGAGTAAGAGTCAAAGACAGTATCACTTCCTGATGACATGCCCTACGGACAAGAGAGAGGGTATTTCAGAAACAGACGGCATTATCTTCTGTGAACCTGCCTGCCGCTTAGGTAAGAAGTCCGGCCCGGGGACCATACCCTAGGAGAGCCATCCTAAGGACAGACGGCCTGTTCCAGCCTCTTCTATCTTCCCTTTAATTGTCCCCAGAGGCCCCAGCTCAGGTCTGTTCCCCCCTGGTTTCCTAACCTATAGTCATTAGGGTCTCTGACCAAATAAGATCGAGAAAGCACACTCCAGCTCATGCTTAGGAATCACCCATGCCCATAGATGCAATAACGGCTCCGAAGAGCCAGGCAGTAAAGACACTCGTTTATCTCTAACACCCTGATTGCCAAATGGATGTGACCACAGATCTCTCCGCCCCCCACACATCCTAGCATTCCTGATCCCATGGGACCGGAACCCTACCTGCAGAATTTCAGATCTGGTCAGTTGCACTCTATCCTGCTGAAAAGGAGACGTAGCTATAAATATTCTCCTTGGCCTTATGGTGAACTGACCCCAACGGCTCATTAAAGGTAGGAGATGCTCAGGCATCAGGAGCAGTGTTTTCGGTGCCACTGAGGAAACGAGGCAGGGTCTCTGGGTTCCTCTTGCTTTATCATTTGCTGGCTGTTTATCTTATGCTGGGCCCTGCACCAAGCGTGTTAAAAGTAGCCAAGTTAATCTTCAAGCAGCCGGAACAAACAGCTCCTGTTGCACACCTGTCCCATTAGAGAGAGGAACAGAGGCTTCCAAGTGTTACAAAGCGGCTGGGCTGCAGTGTGCCTCGGGCGTGACCCCAGCACCCAGCTCCCTCACCACTGAGCCCTGCTGCCTCCCTGGACACCAGAGGATAAAGTTCACGTCAAGGTTATTAGAAACACGTGGTGAGAAGAGCCCTCTAGAACCAGTCCCTGTCACACCTGATACCCCACGGCACGGAAAGGCATCCCCACTGTGCCTGGTCTCTCCACGGGGCACCTGCTCCAGTCTTGCTTCCGAAGTGGCTTCTGCTTCTCTAACACGGAAACCCGGCCCAGCTTCCAGGTTTGTTCTGTCCCCTTGGTCCACAACGCGTCTCGGTTCTCTCCCCTTGGCAACTCCCACTCGGCCTCCCAGTGTCAGCTTAGGGTTCCCTTCCTTCCAGAACTCTTCCCCTGATGCGCCAGCCCGAGTCTGAGTCTGGGACGTGATGACAGCCCCCAGTCGTCCCGCTCACAGCCTGTCCTAACTAGGAAATGACCTGAAGCAGCGTATCTGGCCCAATCTGAGCAGAGATGTACATAGAGTCGCTGTGGGACTAAATAAGGTAATACTAACTAAGTGTTGAGCAGAGAGCCCAGCCCTCGGTCAATGTCCAGTAACTATTAGCTATTATGACCATGAGAAAGAGGAAGATAAAGATAAACCCTCCACAAAAGATAAGCTACAAATCGTATCAAGTCTCCAACTGTAAAAAGAAGGAACAACGTGACAAAAAACACACACTCCCAGCCTTAGGAGAAGGAAGGACGGTAAGAACAGGCACTGTGAGAAAGGAAGTAAAATTCCGACAAGATATACTGAAGGTACTAAGCCAATTCATGTATTACCGATTTAGTGGACTGACAGCCAAAGAAAGTCAGAAGTGAACATTATAAAGAGATTCCCCAGTGTTTTCATTTCAGTAACTGAATTTCTCTCGATCCAGAAACTCCAAAATCACAACGTGAAGGTCAGTTTGTCACTGACCACCTTGCTCCGACCTGAGTATTTCTATTAAGACTGTCAGACTCTGGGGCGCCTGGGTGGCTCAGTGTGTTAAAGCCCCTGCTTTCTGCTCAGGTCATGATCTCAGGGTCCTGGGATCAAGCCCCGAATCCGGCTCTCTGCTCAGCAGGGAGCCTGCTTCCTCCTCTCTCTCTCTGCCTGCCTCTCTGCCTACTTGTGATCTGTCTGTCAAATAAATAAATAAAATCTTTACAAAAGAAAAAAAAGATTGTCAGACTCTGAGTATTTCAATTAATAATTCCTGTCCACGCATATAAGGAACAGCCAAAAATAAGTTTGTGCTAAAACGATCAGAAACTACTTAGGTTCCAGGTTTGGGGAAATAAATGCTTACATGCAAAGATGTGGATAATTTGGGGACAACCTGAACTCCACCTTATGTTGAGATGAGTGGGGCACTGGGGGTATGGGGGCGTACAGGGCGGTCCTTAACATTAAGTACTAATTGTAAGTATTTATAAATGGTGCTAATTTAGTTATACTGGACATTTAAACTTGTCTTTGTTATTTCCACATTGAAGATTTCACTCATAACATGGGTTCATTCCTAGCAAGATGAAGAATATCCATACCAAATAATACCACACACCAGGTCAGACCGTTGTAGCAAAGACAGCTTGACAGTGACAACTGAGTTTGACAAAAGTGGATCC
>ML100497.1:0-10601 GCA_003697995.1 Taxidea taxus jeffersonii | reverse complement strand
GGAAAGGAGACTTACAAGTCAAAAAGGAATTTAGCTATAATGACTAGGACTCCTGAACCTGGAGGAAATCAGATACATTTGCTAATGGCTGTCCTATGCCTGCAGAGGTGATCCATAATGTGGTCTGCAAATGAGTCCCCTCAGGAGATCCAATCACAGCAAGTAGGAAGAGAAAGGCAGAGAACAGCTGGTGAGGAGTGACAAGCAGAGAAATTACATAGAGAATTACAGCTCTTACCTTTATCTCATTAGGGGGACGTTCTAGAATGCAAAGAACATGAAGGCAAAAACTTATAATCAAATGGTTTGGAGATCTATAATAAAGCATGATTTGTTTGAAGTCTGGACAGAGAGGGGCATGGTACTTTTGTCACCCTGGAGAGTGAGGTCTGTGATCCTCAGCTCCCACATCTACTAAATGGTGTAAGACATGGAAAGTGCGGGACGCCTGGGTGGCTCAGTTGGTTAAGCGGCTGCCTTCGGCTCAGGTCATGATCCCAGCGTCCTGGGATCGAGTCCCACATCGGGCTCCTTGCTTGGCGGGGAGCCTGCTTCTCCCTCTGCCTCTGCCTGCCTCTCTGTCTGCCTGTGCTCGCTCTCTCTCTAACAAATAAATAAATAAAATCTTTAAAATAAATAAATAAATAAAAAAGACATGGAAAGTGCCCAGTACAGGACTTCATATACAGCAGACTCAGTAAATGGTGGCTCTGGTAAGTGTCGGCACCAGCACATGAGACTTGTCACTCATTTTGTCCGCTCCCCACTCCACCTTCATACACACACCTTCTCAAACACAGACACAAACAGCCATAGATTCTCTGAGGTCTTCTTAGCGGGAGTGAGAGATGAGTAACCCTCTGCCAAGGGCCCCGAAGCCCTGTGTCTAGGAGGAGGCACAATGCACACTAAATTATTAACGAATGCACGTCCTTGTGTGTAGTCTGACTCTAACATAGGAATGGGAGGGCCACCTGGCTGGCTCAGGATGGACTCTTGATTTTGGCTCAGGTCAGGATCTCAGGGTCTGGAGCCTTGCAGGGGTGGGGTGGGGGAGATGTCCACTGCCTTCCCTCCCCCTTTCCCTCTGGCCCTCCCTTCCAAAATAAATAAATAAACCTCAAAAGAACTTAAATAAAATGAGGAACAGGACATTGAGGACCATACACTGCTATTTCCTAACTTTTGCTGGGAACCCTTCAAAAAAGCAATTTTTCCCTTAATTATATCTGGGTTCGTAATTGGTTGCACAGAAGAATCACCTGGAATCCTTCTGAAAAAGAATAATGCTCGGGTTCACCCCAGACCAATTAGATTGCAAACTCTCAGGAAGGGGGCTCAAGTTTGGATGGTTTTCTGAAGATCCCAGGTGATTCTAGTACACTGATTCATGTGCAGACCCTGGACCACAGCACCAGCCTCACCAAGAAGCTTGTTTAAAATGGGATCTCGAGGGATGCCTGGGTGGCTCAGTTGGTTGGGCGGCTGCCTTCGGCTCAGGTCATGATCCCAGCATCCTGGGATCGAGTTCCACATCGGGCTCCTTGCTTGGCGGGGAGCCTGCTTCTCCCTCTGCCTTTGCCTTCCACTCTGTTTGCCTGTGCTCGCTCTCTCTCTCTCTCTCTAACAAATAAATAAATAAAATATTTTTAAAAAATAAAATAAAATGGGATCTCCAGGGGCGCCTGGATGGCTCAGTGGGTTAAGCTTCTGCCTTCGGCTCAGGTCATGATCCCAGGGTCCTGGGATTAAGCCCCACATCGGGCTCTCTACTCATCAGGGAGCCTGCTTCCCCCTTTCTCTGCCTGCCTCTCTGCCTACTTGTGATTTCTCTCTCTGTCAAATAAATAAATAAAATCTTAAAAAAAATTTTAAGAAAAATAAAATGGGATCTCCTTTTGGGGTGCTTGAGTGGCTCAGTCGGTGAGGCATCTGCCTTTGGTCATGATCCAGAGTCCTTGGATCAAGTCCCGCATCGGGCTCCTTGCTCAGAGGGGATCCTGCTTCTCCTTCTTTTGCTCCCTCTGCTTGTGCTCTCTCTGTCAAATAAATAAATAAATATTTTTAAAAATAATAATAAAAAAATAAAACGTAGGACCTCAGGCCCCAGTCCAGACTGAATTAGAATCGGAACAAATCAGAATCCTCACTTCCAATGATCCATAATCACATCAAGGTTTGAGAAGTGCTAATGAGGGTCAGGGATTCCCGACTCTGGCTGCACAACAGAATCATCTAGAGGAATCTGGGAAAATGAAGATGCTTGGGCTCTATCCCCTAAGTCTTCTACCTAATGGTCTGAAGAGGACCACGAATAAATATTTTGAAAAGTCACCCCTTAGCACATCAGCTGGGCAGCCAGGGCCGAGAACCATGATGTTAGGCAGGCACTGCCCCAGAGATGGACTGAATTCTCAGCCGGGAGCATCTTCCTAAGGGAGCTCGGAAAGATGAGGTGAATCAATGTTTCTTTTCTCCATAGTTACCTCAGAAGTGGCAGAAAGAACAAGTGTGGTCTCTCTAGTATGGGGCCTCCTAGCAACATGTTTAAGAAATGTCTATTTCAGGGGTGCCTGGGTGGCTCAGTGGATTAAAGCCTCTGCCTTCGGCTCAGGTCATGATCTCAGGGTCCTGGGATCGAGCCCCGCATCGGGCTCTCTGCTGGGTAGGGAGCCTGCTTCCTCCTCTCTCTCTCTGCCTGCCTCTCTGCCTACTTGTGATCTCTCTCTGTCAAATAAATAAATAAAATCTTAAAAAAAAAAGAAATGTCTATTTCATACACACATATGTAAATTCATATTTTCTGTTTTCCTCCTTGTTATAACTGTAGTTTGTTAATGACTAGATCTATGTTCATAATAATATGTAATAAGCTGAAATATGCTGATCTTAGAGATGTGATTCATGTCTTACTTTTACTCCTTGGCAATAATTTTAACTATTTACATTAAAACAAACAAGGGGATGTTATAGGGTACAATATACATTTCTTGTGAATTTTAAAGATAAAATGCAAGACTTCAAAGAAATTTTTTTGCTTCAAGGGGACACTTCAGGCTATGCCCCAGACCTCCTAGTGAAGTTTATTCTCCCTCGGCCCTCGAGACTAGTCTAGAGGGAAAGTCTGAGGAACACTGAATCAACAGAATTATTTGAAATGTAACAAATCTTAATTGATGTGGTTTCAAATCCCCAGCAGTGGAAGCATCTTGGCTTATCTCAAATGCCAGAAATACTGTAACATTTGTCACTTCAATCCCAGCCAAGGGTCAAATGCAGCACCACAAGAAGAAGCCGAAATAAATCCCAGCAGTCATTTTGCAGTTGACTTCACTTTATTCACATGATAGCTATAGGGGTTGACAATGACTTCCTCTAACATTTCTTTCTTCTGGTGGGTTGATGGAGAGTTTGGCTGCAGACAGTGTGGGGAGAAGGGACGTAAAGGAAGCAGATCAGGGGATTGTTACAATTCTACGTCATCATGAATCATTTAACTTTAAACTTGTGGCTTGTCTAACACATTTGCAGGAAGAGTTGAGGAATAGATCTAATGTTCACTGGCAGATACTTGACAGCCCTTGTGGGCAGCATCTTTAGAGGACACACAACCGATCCTAATAGTAGAGGACCTCAGACAGTGTGCTTGTGGGTCAGAGGTGCTTTGGGGTGCTGAGAAAGGCATCCCATGACAGCAGTGGGTGCTCAGGACATCCAGCAGGCAGCTCGAGAGTTGCAGTCAATCCCAGGAGTGTGACATGGCTTCTCAGTACTGATAGGACCTCACAAGGAGCCACATAAGAATTACGGTGATCAGGACAATAGTGAAGTTGAGAAACAGCTCTCGGGTGGATATCCCCATTCTCCGAGTTGGCTCGATGAGAACCGACCACAGACTTTGGAGGGCACGCCAAAGACCTCCTGCTTGTCCTCACCTAGTGGGAAGTAACGGAGAAAAATGGGGAGATTCGTGAGGGTGCTGTCCTCGCTGTGGAAGAGGAGAATGTTATGGGCTGAATGGTGGCCCCAACAAAATTTATATGTTGAACCCCTAACACCCTGCGTCTCAGTATATGACTGTATTTGGAGATAGGGTCTTTCAAGAGGTAATTAAGTTTACATGAGGCTATTAAGTTGCACCCTGATCCATGATGGCTGGTGTTCTTATAAGAAAAGTAGACAAGGACACGGACTTGTACAGAAGGAAGTCTGTGTGAAGGCAGGGAAGGCAGTCATCTACCAGACAAGGAGGGAAGCTACAGAAGGAATCAACCCTGCCAACACCTTCATTTTAAATTTCTAGCCTCTGAACTATCTTTGGACTAGAGCAGCAACTCTTCCTGGGTCTCCAGTCTGCTGATCTCCCCTCTAGATCTTGGATTTGTCAGCCTCCATAATCACCTAAGCCAATTTTATCCATATATCTACCTACATCTGACTTGATATTCACATATACATGTGGGTCTCACACACACACACACACACACACACACACACACACACACACCCTACTGGCTCTGTTTCCCCGAAGAACCCTAACTAATAAGAAGAACCTGGGTTTTCTGCCCAACATCAAAAAGACCAAAAAAGTCCTGATGTTTTTCCTGGGATGAATATATAGATGCTCTGGATAAAACACAAAATATTGTGTTTTCTCTCTCCCAGGATGTATGTGCTTGCCTTGCTAATGTAGGGTACCAGCAAGCAAAGACACCAAAACAAAATAAAGCCAAAAAGTGGTATGGTTTAGAATTTGTTCTTGCTTGGATTTGCATGCAGGAGTAGGACCCCGTCATTTCTCAAGGGCTGGGCTGCCACAGGTCTCCATTCAAGCCCGTGAATGCATGAAGTTCTTGCAGCAGCTGCTTGGCCTCTTCTAAGCCCTGCGCCGGGCATGGGCCCACTGGGGTCAACCAAAGGTCCCTCGAATAACAGGCACTCAGTCGACAGAGCAAGTGTTAACCTCATGGGTACTTCTATTTCAAAAAGGGCTTCTGCCAGCTATTTTTAGTCAAGTGCAGGATGTGCCTATATTGTAAACACTTCACAGAGCAGGGATGGTATCTTTAGAGTGTGTACAGATCGTATGTGCAGGAAATTGTACTTTGAGAACATATGCAATGCAATCAATGAGATTATTGCCTTCGGTGATGTGGCATAATGAGTAGTCTGTGTTTGCAAACCAAATGAAATTAAAGATTAAAGATAAAATTTTAGATATTTAGATACTAAGTATCTAAAATTTAGATACTTAGTATCTAAATATCGTATCTAAATATCTAGATACTATTTAGATACTTTAGATACTATGAAGTGAAAAAGTTTAGGGGTAGGCGTGTTTTGTTTATCTGTTAAGGGTAGGAATTCAGGGGCTAGGAAGTGTTGTTAGTGTGCTTTCCGCCTGAATGGTGTTTTTTAACCATCTAACCGGGCTGAATTATTAATTGTAATTATCATGTTTATTATATTAGTAATGGGTGGAATTATTAGTTGTATACACCAACTAAACAATCGTTCCTCATATTATGGAATGGTTGGTGTAATTAACACACAGGTTCTAAGGACATGGTGTCAACTAGTAGCTTGTCAGAATCTGGCTTTAAAAAATGGCCGATAATGACTGATCTCTGTATCATTTTCCTTTTGATCGTTACCCATCATTCGGCCCTCCACATTCAGGATGCAGTGAATTCCAATGAAACTCTTCACAAAGGTTTGCTTGAAGGAGAAAGTAAACAGAAGAAAATAAATGGATAAAAGAAGTAGAATGTGTTAGAAGGTGTACAAAAGCAGAGAGGAGCAGGAAAGTGATGAATCCAGGAGCCTGAGACAAAGGAATGGGAATCATAGGCAGACTCTTCCCTCTTAATAAAATCTAGTACTAGTCCAAACACTAACTTATTTGGATGCATTTTGGAGAAATACAGAGATATGCAAAAAGAGAGAGACTCTATTTCCAAAACAACCCAGTTCAGGGAGGGCAAAATCACTATCCCACCCAAACTGCTTTTTAGATTAATCTCTTAAATAAAGGGATCCGTGGAGAGTGGCCCAACAGGAACATACTCAGAAAATGTTATTGAAAGATGTCCACAGCTCTGTTTGTGTGACCTTCACAGCTCTGTGACCTCCACAACTCTGGCAAATATTACCACAATTTTTCTCTCTCCCACAACTGTACCCGAGAAGCTGAGAGATGAGGTACGGTTGTTTGTGTGATGAGACATAGCAATTTAGAGCAGAACCAGAACTGGCAGGCTGGAACTAGATGTTAGAATTGTGGTTACGATACTGGAGTGATTACAAGAATGAGTTATTACTCCAAATAACTGTCCTGACTACACAAAGCATGTATAAAATGTCAACACTTTGGGAAAACAATTTCACATTTATTATTAAGGCTGTTAATGCGAACTCTCTATTACCTAGCTATTTCACTTCTGCCCTTAGAAACACAAGCATGTGTGCACCAGGATCCAGATACAAGAATGCTCACAGCCACATTTTCATAATATCCACAAACTGGAAACCACTCAGGTCTTCATCAACATCCATGGGATGGATGATGAATTTTGGTACATTCATACATTTGGATTCTATAGAGCAAAGCAAATATATGAACTACAGCAACACACAACAAGATGGCTGTCAGAGGTAGAAGTCTGGCCAAAGAAGAATTTACAAAAGACAAACAGACTGTGATTCCATTTATACAAACCCCAGAATGGGGAACTTAATCATGTTGTTTAGGAATCTTGACCTAGATGGTAAAATTATAAAGAAGAGAATAAACAAGTGTATCTCAGCAATCAAGATGGTGGGGCAGAAGGGAGAGATGATCAAGAATGGACTTCTGGGGTGCCATCAATGATCTCTTTCTTGACCTGGGTGACAGTATACAGGTGCTGCTTTATAATTATTGTCCAAAATATGTTTTATGATTCCTTACATTTTTATCCAGTAGTCTCTGAATTGGCAGGCTACCTCATATACTTCTTTATTTCCTACAGTTTACTTCTTACTATTACTCGCACTTTGATGGTGAACTTGAATACTGTAGTGTAATATATTTTTTAAATAAATAGAAAAGAAAGAGTAAAGGTGAGAATTTGTAATGAATGCAATTGAATCAATGCTCATGCTAACAGTAGGAAATGGACTTTACTATCACATACATTTATACCAGCTTAGGCAGATGTTCAGATCAGCAACCTTCCATTTGCCTGTTGTTACCCCACAAAGACAACTGTGGCCTCATTGTAAATATTCCCCAGAGTCAAGGTCCCACCATATGATCCAAAGTGACTGCCAGAGCCAAGAAAGCCCTGAATACACTGACACTGACATTCTTTGAATGGAGGCTTTGAGAATGAGGAAAGGAGAAATGCATACCACAAGGTGAAAGAAAAAAGCAAATAAGAATAAATAATACTCTTTACATCTTAAAAAATACTGGACACAATATTCTAATTTCATTAAGAAATGCAAATACACTTCTGTGTTTCTCATTTGTAACTTATACACACACACACACACTCTCTCTCTCTCTCTGCTAAGTATAAAAATCCTGCTGTCACCTGAAGAGGGTCAAGGACACACCTGGCTGCAGTAGGCTGCTGCTTCTCTCTCTCTCCACCTCAGGCTCCCACTCCTGCTTGTCTCCCAGGCTCTCTGGACTCCTGGACTCTGGGCAGGGCCTAAAGTAGTCTGAGGGTGGTGGCAGTCACTGTGATGTCACTGATGAAACATCTCAAAGGAACCACCTCCAACGGTTTGAGGCTATTTGTGTTTCAGGGGAATATAGATGTCTGTTGACTAAGACTCTAGTCACTTCGCTGCTTGTTTGTACTAACACCACACAGACCTAATGTCTTCCCTTTGCATTGACTGTAGGCACAATTAATGTGGATTTTAAATTTATCTTACACATCTTCATGAATAGCTCTAACATGTGTTTCCAACACCGCAAACCCAGAGCGATAGGCTAATATTAACAGATTAATGCTGAAACGGGCCGTTCCCTCTACTCATCATGCGAGGGTATAAAAAAATACAACTTTGTTTTCTCATCCATGTCCTTAACTATCCGAAATGTGCCTTGCCCATGCACACCCCAAAGCGCACGGCCACCGGCATTCAACAGACATCCCCAGCCCCTCCAGACTGACCTTCATCCAAGCAGTGAAAGCTATCTCCTCAGTCACCTGCTCTGCATAACATTCCAGCTAAGCCATATTTTGGAAGTTTACACATTAATATACAGTTTCATCTGAGACAGCTGTGGAAGGCATGGTTTATGTCTGTCAGTAAGCTAATCCCGCAGCAAACTCATACAGCAAAAGTCAGTCCTTCCGAGAGACTTCGGGCGGTAAAAGGAGACATGGTGGACACTAGCTCAATGGTGAGTTATGGAACCTCTTTGCAAGAGAGAGAAGCATGTAACTTTCGATTATAAATGTGAACTAAAACTAGGCTGCTACAATGAGTTTACAAGCAACATTCCCAAGGTCTGGAGGTAAATGGAGCCCTGAATTACTTAAGGGAACTTGAAAGCACATCAGCAAAACACTTTCCCCAGGCCCCCAGCAACTGTTGGCTCAGCAAATCCCTTCCTTACAGATAATAGAGCAAATTCTCCTCTGAATTCCCAAATTCAGGGTCAATCAAAATAATGCATTTCCAGAAGGCATAAGCAAGCAAAATTCTCCCTCTCGTTGTGTTCATCGTCAGTCCTCTCCCCACCGCACCTCATACTAAAAGACTTTCCATCCTTTTCTTCATTTTCAACATAAACCCACTGACAGATAATGTTAAGACAACATTCTGTCGCCACACGCCTTGTAAAAAGATAGCTTGGTGAAGTGACAGATAGTATATGATAATTATAGCTCAATCGAACATTGGCACTGATGTGTTGCCATCTGGCAAACCCTTTCAGATGTAGTCAGATTTCTGTCTTTTGCCTCTGAGCCCTTGCCAGATTGTTTCAAAAGCTGGGAGTGTTTTCCTAGTCACCAAGCCATGCCTGTACCTTTTTTTAACCACTCAAAATTATGTTGGGGACAATCAAAAAGTTATATATCTATTAAAGAGCATTTGAAAATAATAAATCATAAAGAAAATTTCTATTAGCTATTAATCTCACCACTCAACGGGGGGAAGATCCTTTCTACTACTTTTTATCCATGTTTGGGCTGTACAGACACAATCTCAAATTCCCAAGATATGTTTTTTAAATATTTATTTATTTAACAGATAGAAATCACAAGTAGGCAGAGAGGCAGGCAGAGAGAGAGAGTGCGGTGGAAGCAGGCTCCCTGGCTGAGCAGAGAGCCCGATGTGGGGCTCGATCCCAGGACCTTGAGATCATGACCTGAGCCGAAGGCAGAGGCTTCAACCCACTGAGCCACCCAGGTGCCCCTCCCAAGATATTTTTGGTAAAGGGATCTGATCTCTGGAAAACTTATCTTTTTGGATTCACGTAGAATCAAATTCATACTATGCCTTTGGACTAGTATTGTGTATAGGGGACAAGCATTTATTTTGTACATGTTCAAAACAGGATTAGCTGTGCAATCTCTAAAACATTATATATAATGGGGGAATGTTAACATATTCTAAAACAGCTGGCCAACATGGTCAGTTTGGTGAAATGGGCCAATGTCAACACAACTGGGAGGGAAAACCCTATTGCTTATTCATGAGTCATTTCAGTTGGCCTGCTTGGTTGTCCCACTTAAGTCTATCCGCTTTGTACCAGAGACTATTTTGCCCAGGACATTGACAAATGCCCAGATAGAGGCTCAAAAGCTTTTGCATAGTAGGGGTTTATCCTGTGATGTCATGAGAGAGTGGGATTACATTGAGAATTTAGCTTGTTATCATTTTGACCTGACCCTCTCCAGAAAAATATGCAAGCCACCCAAAGTCACCAGACAACTATTCAAGGCCTATGGGGATAGTTTAGCCCTGAGGATTTGCAGGTCTTTTTGAAAAATAAATAAATCAATCAATCAACATTACTGTCTCTCCTTTAAGAAACTGAGAATAACAAGATTTCAAACCTCAGTGCCAAAGCAAAAGCATCCCTTTCAATGAACCTTCCTTGAAGTCTGCTGCTACTTTCCTTTCTGTGAGCAGTTCCCAAAACTTAACAGCATGCAATCCCTCTCAACTTTCTTTCAAGAAGCTGTTCCGCCCATCAACAAGAAGACTTAACGAAAAAACCTTTGAGGTTATTTCTATGCCTATTAATGTAGAATTCAGCCACAGGCCAAAAATGTCAAGTAAAGGGACACCTGGGTGGCTCAGTCAGTTAAGCGTCTGCCTTCTGCTCAGGTCGTGATCCCAGGGTCCTGGAACTGAGCCCTGAATCAGGCTCCTGGCTCAGTGGGGATCCTGCTTCTCCCTCTCCCTCTGATGCTCCCATTGCTGGGCTCCCGGCTCACTGGGGAGCCTGCTTCTCCTTCTCCGAGCCTCTGCTGCTCCCACTGCTTGTTCTCTCTCTCTCTCTCTCTCTCTCTCTCTGCCAAATTAGTAAATAAATACAATCTTTTAAGAAATGTCAAGTAAATAATGTTCACGCCGACGTTGATATTGAT
>RCUC01125229.1:0-27642 GCA_003697995.1 Taxidea taxus jeffersonii | reverse complement strand
AATGTTACGTGTCAGTTATATCTCAGTTTTTCAAAAAAATTTTTCAAAAAATAAGCTTAAGGGGGGCTGGGTGGCTCAGTGGGTTAAGGCCTCTGCCTTCAGCTCGGGTCATGATCCTGGGGTTCTGGGATCGAGCCCCACATCGGGCTCTCTGCTAGGCGGGGAGCCTGTTTCCTCCAATCTCTCTGCCTGCCTGCCTCTCTGCCTACTTGTGATCTCTGTCTGTCAAATAAATAAATAAAAATCTTTAAAAAAAAAAAAAAGAAAGCTTAAGAATTTTTTTTTTCTTAAAAGGAGATAAATAAATTGAATATGATTTTTATCCTTTAAAGAAACTTACTTAGACATATATTTCAGGAGAAATATATCAAATGGTATAATCAACTGATCTTGACTTTTTTTGTGGAAGAGAGCAAAAAAAATTAGCCTACTAATAGCAAGTAGTAATAGTACAAATGTGTAAGATAATATTACTTATGTTAGCATCCATAATGCCTAGTATGGTGTCAAGACTTAGATAATGTTAATTGAAAGAATTAGGAGATTGGAATAAAGAGAATCCAGGAATGAGGAGGGCTCTCTTAAATAGTTATGTTATGAAGTCATTATTCTGTTTCTCTTTAGTGGACTACTTTATCCTTTCCCCTTAATTTTGTTTACATTTTCCTGGTGGTCTTAAGTACCCTGGACACTGCCATTTCTTTCTGGCCCCAGCAGCATGATGTTTTAGTGTGTGGATGGCCTTTACTGTTACGGGCAGGCTGTGGATGGAAGTGGTGAGGCATTGAGCTAGTTCAAGTGTGGAATTCAGATTAGCCACTTTGACAATTCTTCTAAGGATCATTGTTACTGAAGTGGGGCATGTAAATATATGTAAGTATCTGATTATTCTTTCTTTTATAACAATTCTCTTTGGCAGTAGGGCTGACCTCTGGTTTCTTCTCCTTCATTTGTCTATTGCTCTCATGCTTTCTCGGATCCTTTCAATATTTCTTATACTTGGATGGTATTTCTTTGCCCTAGTAAAGGAATTAGCATGTTAAATTTTCAGGAGTTTTCTGAGATTTCAGCGGGAGTTAGTATAGACTCATAGGCTGAATTCACACAGTCAAGATCTACTTCCGGATACTTGGGATTTCATTCGCCTTTGGAGGCTTTTATTCTATGCAACGTCATGTTTAGAGGACTTTGTTTTCTTTTCTTGCATTTACTGGCAAGAATTTATTCAACAATTAGTGTTCTAGAAATTGTTAGACTCTCTTCTACCCATCTTCTGTCACATTCCCCAGCTCTTTATTCCATAAATTTAAGTTTTGACTTTTTCCCCATTATTTATGTATATGTGCTGCCGAAGCGAGCACTCCCCATTACTTATGAATCACTGTGAAATTCATACTGTCTCTTTGTGGTAAGTACTTCCTATTTTTTTTTCATAGCTCAGAAATGGCTAATTTTGTTCTTATTTTTGTCATTTTTTTTTAGATTTTTTTTAATTTTTATTTTTATTTATTGGACAGACAGAGATCACAAGTAGGCAGAGAGGCAGGCAGAGAGATAGAGGAGGAAGCAGGTTCCCCAGCAAGCAGAGAGCCCGATGTGGGGCTCGATCCCAGGATCCTGGGATCATGACCTCAGCCAAAGGCAGAGGCTTTAACCCACTGAGCCACCCAGGCGCCCCTTATTTTTGTCATTTTTTAAGTGTGCCTTTGTTTTCTTAAACTTTGTGGGCTTTTTGCTTTGCCTCCTTATTTGGCTTCCTTTTTTTGGCATTAAACTAGAGTTTAGGCAAGGCATCTCATTTCATTTTGTCTTTTCCTCTGAATGTACTACTACACTGACTTCCTTTTGTTAGGTGTAGAAACACAGTTAGTTTTTATTCCGATGCCTCTTTTGGTTCTTGTACTTATTTGTGTAGATGTCAGGGGTTAGGTGTGTCTTTGGTCCTTTTGTGGAAAAAAAAGGAAGTGAATTAAAGGTGAGTGTGCTGGCAGTTTGATTGCCATTTTTCTTTTTGGGGGCTTTTATGTCCTGTTGTCTGTGAATTTAATTATTTACACAGAGCCAGCTGTATGCCTCACACGGTACTAAATGATGACGATTTAAAGCCAGTCCATGTCCTCAGGGGGATTGTCCTGTTCTTTTTTTTTTTTTTTTTAAAGATTTTATTTATTTATTTGACAGACAGAGATCACAAATAGGCAGAGAGGCAGGCAAAGAGGGAGGCGGAAGCAGGCTCCCTGATGAGCAGAGAGCCCAACACGGGGCTCGATCCCAGGACCCTGAGACCCTGACCCGAGCCAAAGGCAGAGGCTTAACCCTCTGAGCCACCCAGGTGCCCCAGGATTATCCTGTTCTTAAGCTTTTAAGTTTGACATTTTTATTGATAATTATTTAATACCTAGGTGTCTGGTACCCTTCAAGAATGTAAGTTCTTTGAGGGCAAAGACTAGATCTTTCTTAAAGCTTTTTTCTGCAGGATCCAACACATTCCCTGGGAGATAACAGTTCATTATTGAATATTTTAATATTGAGTATCCCTGGTTTTCATTAGGTCAGTTTGTGGTAGACTACTTGACATGGTGCTTTGCATGTATTAGACGTCTAACCAGCAAATTTGGCACATCATTTAAAAGTCTGAAGATTTTCACATTGCCTTTAGAGACACTGAGTAAAAAGGAAAGGCAAGCAGGAAAACATCTGCACTAGAGGCTCTTGGATCTGTGAATTTGGCAGTAGAGTGCTTAACATTTGGTGAACATGCCTAATCAGCCTCTCAGAAGGTCAGAAGCTCATGTAAAATGGTTAAAACTGTTTCTTTGAAAAATGGTTGCCGAGAAAAAGCCAGTTGCTATTTCAGGTACACTAAATGTAGCATCTAAGAAAGTAATGACTCTCAGCTGGGAAATGAATGTTTTAGATATATTGTTTTACAGAGTAGAGGGAATGTAGTCAGGGCTTGAGTTCATGTTACTTTTTGA
Organism: Taxidea taxus jeffersonii; assembly: GCA_003697995.1. Classification (NCBI taxonomy): domain Eukaryota; kingdom Metazoa; phylum Chordata; class Mammalia; order Carnivora; family Mustelidae; genus Taxidea; species Taxidea taxus. Next base: position 24,664 of record RCUC01125229.1, on the reverse strand, counting down.
ACTCTGGGTTGAAACTCTGGGTTTGGTAGCCTGTGCTAGTTGAGCTAGCCAAATCACAGGTAACACTTGAAAGAAAATAATGGGGAGATTAAGCTGTCATGATGTGATTTGCCCAGGGTACGTGCTGATATACAGATAAAATAAGATTTGGGAAAGTCAGGAGCTTACATAAATCTTTGTGTATTTGTGAACTTTGGGATTTAGAAAATCTTGGAATATATCTTTGGATAGTTTATGGCTTTCCTGTGATGGAGTGTGCAGATGGAAATAGGTGTTCTTCCTCCTCATCTTCCCTCCTCATACTACTTTTCTCCCACCTCGCTCTTCATTGAACATCTCCCAGCTTTACTGGCCCCACCCCATTTGTCTGTCTGTCTGCTTTCATCTCAACCTTCTCTTTCCCTGTGGCAACCCCATTGTACTGTTCTCTTAGTGCCACCTTCTCCACACACTTATGGCAAATTATTTATTTTTTTTCCTGCAAGCACTCCATGGATTAAAGGCTCCTGAAATAAATTATGGGAAACTGAAAAGGATGGGACTTTTATTTTTTTTCTTTTCAACTCTTGTTGCAAAGTAAGAGCAATATTCTTTTATTTCTAGATGAAAATTTGCTCTGTGACTTAAGTAGTAACAAAAAGAGTAAAGAAAGTGTTTTGGAATAAATTCTTTTGGCATTTGATATTAATGATATTTAGTATCTCTAGAATTACTAAAAATAATCATGTACTTTTTTTTTTTTTTTAGGTCCGTATTGAGACAGCTACAACACTGAAGTTAAATATCCTTTAAAGAATTTAAAAATACTCCTTTGGCTATGAAGTGTGTAAACCTGGCGATTCACAGACCTGTACCCCTGGGGCTAATAATACATTATATGTTTATAAAAAAATAAAAAAAATAAAAATACTCGTTTGTGGTGGGGTGCCTGGCTGACTCAGTCTGTGGGAAATGCAACTCTTGATCTTGGGGTTGTGAGTTCGAGCCCCATGTTGGCTATAGAAATTACTTAAAAATAAAATCTTTTTTTTTTTTTTTTTAAAGATTTTATTTATTTATGTCAGACAGAGAGCAAGAGCGAGCACAGGCAGAGGCAGAGGGAGAAGCAGGCTCCCTGCTGAGCAAGGAGCCCGATGTGGGACTCGATCCCAGGACGCTGGGATCATGACCTGAGCCGAAGGCAGCCGCTTAACCAACTGAGCCACCCAGGCGTCCCTTAAAAATAAAATCTTAAAAATACATATAATGAGTGCCTCAGTGGGACAGTCGGTTAAGCATCTGCCCTCAGCTCAGGTCATGATCCTGGGGTCCTGATATGGAGCCCTACATTAGGTTCCCTGCTCAGCAGGGCTTCTATTTGTCTCCATTCTCCCTTTGCCCCTCCCCTTGCTCATGCTCTCTCTGTCTCTCTCTCAAATAAATAAATCTTTTTTAAAAAAAATATTTCATTGTGAAGAATTTTAGTAACATTTAAATTATTAATTTTGGGGTAAAATTTGTTAGTTTAAAATGTAGTTTTTGATTGATTTGTTATATTTGGTTTTTAGACATATTTTATTCTGATGTATCTCATACATTCTCAGTATTCCTTAACTACTCTTTACCTGTTGATGATTTTGAATTTAGAACAGATCAGTTTCTACCGGTAAGAATATTTACAAGACTAATAACAATTTCACGGGGCACCTGGGTGGCTCATTGGGTTAAAGCCACTGCCTTCTGCTCAGGTCATGATCCCAGGGTCCTGGGATTGAGCCCCGCATTGGGCTCAATGCTTGGCAGGGAGCCTGCTTTTCCCTTCCTCTCTCTGCCTGCCTCTCTGCTTGCTTGTGATCTCTGTCAAATAAATAAATAAAATCTTTAAAAAAAAAAAAAGACTAATAACAATTTCTGCTTATGTCTTTTGAATATTAAGTGTTATTTTATAAATGAAATTATATGTATCTGTTATTGATTAAAGCCAAATTTAAAAGTGTATTGGATTATTCTGGAAATAATTATTTGTATTGGTAATTTTGATTCATAACTTTCATTCTGCTTATTTTTGTTTAGCTATCTTAACTGTTTTGGAGTTGGTAAACTTTTTTCTTTTTCACAATTATAAAGCAGCTAGTTTTTTTTTTTTTTTAAGGGGTACCTGGGTGGCTCAATTGTTTAAGCATCTGCCTTGGGCTCAGGTCATGATCTCAGGGTTCTGGGATCGAGTCATGCATCAGCCTCCCTGCTCTGCAGGGAGCCTCTTCCTTCCTGTCCCTCTGCCTGCTGCTTCCCCTGCTTGTGCTCTCTCACTCTCCCTCTCGCTCTGTCAAATAAATTACATCTTAAAATTATTTTAAAAAATCTAGTTTCATTTTATTTATGTCTGTTACTTTTACTCCTTAGGTTGTCCTTAACTGTTTATTTGTTGTGAGCCACTCAGGCACCCCGGTAGTATGGATTCTTAAGACTGGGCAGGGGCATCTGGGTGGCTTAGCCGATTAAGCATCCAGCTTTGGTTTCCACCCTGGTTGTGATCTCAGGGTCGTGAGATCAGGGTCCGAGTCAGCCTCCATGGTGGGGCGTAGGGCCTGCTTAAGAATCTTTCTCTCTCTGCCTCTCCTCTCTCTCTCTCTCTTTTTTTTTTCCTCTTTCTCTCCCTCCCTCTTTAAAAAAAAAAAGACTGGGCAAGAAGAAAGTTAATATGATAAAATGTCTATCTGTACTATTTGTGTAGGTCATACATAGAGCAACTTATAGAGCAGGTTTTTCAGTATTAAGAGAATCATTAGGTATTTTTGGATGAAATAAATGTTTTCAAAATCTTCTCTAAGCAAACTATCTGAAAGATCAGATGTTTGGTTTTTTGTAAATATCTGGCATCCTGTGATTTGTTAATTCCTACTGTAATTTTGTAACAGAAATGAGTTAATAGTCAGACATGGAATATTTGTTTTCTGTTTCTTTTTTTTGGAAGGTTTTTTTTAATTTATTATTATTTTTTTTATTTGTCAGAGAGAGAGTGAGCACAGGCAGACAGAGTGGCAGGCAGAGGCAGAGGGAGAAGCAGGCTCCCTGGCGAGCGAGGAGCCCAATGTGGGACTCGATCCCAGGACGCTGGGATCATGACCTGAGCCGAAGGCAGCTGCTTAACCAACTGAGCCACCCAGGCGTCCCTGTTTTCTTTTTCTTAATAATAGTCTGTCATGCTTTGAATAATAAATCTGTATGTGCAGAAATTGGTATCTCTATGCAGCTTATGTTAAGGACCACATCAGAGAGCTAGCATGTGAGTATAGTTAGTGATACACATTTCGTTTTAACGAGTAGACTTCACAAAACAAAACATTCCGTGATTGGCAGCAGGCATTATGGAAAGGCAAAGACAAGAAAGACGCTTGGCAACTTAGTTAGTGGTATAAAATGTAAACACAAAGTTAAGACAGTTTTCCTCTGAAAATGTTATTTAGTTTGTGGATGAGCTGAATTCTAAAATGCACCTGTTGAGCAATAATAAAAAAGAATCACCATCCTAAATATTGGCATCTTGAACAATTTGAAGTTACTTAGGTAATGCTTGAGATTATGATTTAATTTTATTTCTTATTTCTGTTTTTGAAGATATTTCTATTTCTATTCTGACTCCCCTTTTATTTCTGTTTCACTGCAGTATTTGGAAACCATGTTCACACTACTTTTTCAGCTACTGCAGCAAGTTACAGAATGTGACACAAAGATGCATGTTTTGCATGTCCTTTCTTGTGTGATTGAAAGAGTCAACATACAGGTAAATTTGTTATAAAACGTTAAAATAAATGTCAGGAAGGTGAGTAAAGTATATGTAGAATGTATTAATATTTCAGCTTTGTGTACATTTTTTTGAAAGTTAAAACATGCATTAAAATGCTTACAACTTACATGGTTGTGATTTCAGTTATATTGACATATGTACTTGAGTTTTCAAAAAATAACTTGAGAAAATTAAAATCTAAAATTAAAAAATGGGATCAGTAATATAGAGGTGTTTAGAATGCAGAATTTTATATCTCTTAGTAGATCCAGTTTATCCTTAATAATACTTCTTAAAATTCATTGTGTTTGAGGACATAGCTACACATGTGTCGGCAAATGAAATATTCCCAGAGATCTATTATTTTTACCTTCAAAATTAAATGTGTTTTACATTTTGGTCTACATTATGTACATGTCTAATATAAAAATAATATGTAAGGCTTTCAACAGTTACATTATTATTAAACTGTTAAATTACTCAGCTTCTGTCTCTATTAATTTGTGTGAAAATTGATAATCCAAGAAACTACTCCTAATTATCCTAGTAATTTCTCATATCCTAGTTCACCACTGCATATCCTTGTTTGAAAAATACTGAAGTAAATCTGTGAGATAGTAGGGAAAGAAAACTGAGTTCACAGATTCGAAATGTGTTCCTGGATCTTTTAGTGAATTTTGATACCTTGTTCTGGTTTTTCAATTCTAAAGCAGCTGGTGAGAATTGCTATCAATTCCTGGATAAGGACAAGTTAAAACGTCTGTACTAAGTGATTTGCATTTATGTCTCATTTAATCCTCGCAGAAACCTTTGGGTGAGGATTGGAATTTATTGCCTCAAATAGTATGAGATTTTAAGGAATTTGTTAAAGTACATACATCTTAGTGGTATTACTGATACTCAAAGTCACCCTGAAACTCCAGCAGCAGTTTTGAGTCTTTTTAATCACTTGCAGCTGATACGGGTCTGAGTGTCTAAAAATTGTATTATCTTACAATTTTCTTAGCACCTGGTATTCTTATTATATTAGTTAAATTATTTCATTTTGATTTTGGCTTTTAAAGAATGTTGGGAGATTTTGATCACACAGAGAGTTAATTGAAACTCAGCTCATTTCAAGTGCCTGTCTCTGCTATTCAGTTTTGGTGAGGTCTTTAACTTTGTGTCCTTGTGTATAAAATAATAAAGATAATTCTGAAGTCACCCAACTCACAAGGTTTCATAAGTGTAAAATTATTATAAATGTGTGGTATGCTTTAGAACATTATACAAATGCAGTAAATTGTTTTTCATCTAAAAAACTTGATTATAGAAACAAGGTTTGGCCATTTTTTATAATCTTATTTAGATATTATCTGGCTTATAGATATTTATTAAAGAAGATTTTTAAAGAAGATATTTATTAAAGAAGATTTCTTTTTTTGGAAATGAATTTTCTTACCTGCATCTTCCCTAGTCTCTGAATCCTTGTACCTTAGGTTGAAATTCCTCATGTTAGTAAATGTAGAAGTGCTTTTGTCCTTTTATCCATATTTGCCTTTCAGAACATGAATAGCCTAAGCAACTTGGGTGACACTGTCATCATTAAATAATGACATAGAGTTATTCAGTAGTAGTTTGTTTTTTTCAGAATTCAGGTAGGAAGTGGTTATGAGAAATATTTTCCGTAGTCTGATTGTTGAGCTTTCCTATGTTAACTTTTGAACAGCTCCATCATTTATATATCATTGATCTGTCTTTTGTGTGCTAAATTTCATTTTTGTCCATTTGGTTGTAAATAGTTTGAGCCATCTTACAACAGTGAGATGACACTTAATGGTTTAATTGAGAAGTTACAGTGAAGTCACCATCTTCATACTATAATGTGCAATTATTTAAAAAATGTATTTTCTCTGCTTTTTGAAAAAGTTGAAAACTTAAATTATTCCATTGCAGTGATTCCATAAATACATAGAAAAAATAGGTAATCATCAGGTTTTGGTGTCAGGCAGACATTTTTTAAACTTAATGAATTTCTGAGGGAAAAAGAACAAAATTAAAGGGCCTGTGTGAAATATTAAATATTCTGTGAAAATTAGATCTAAAACATGACGGTGTCGTTTGGATACTTTTTTTTTTTTTTTAAATATTTTATTTATTTATTTGTCAGAGAGGGAGAGAGAGCGAGCGAGCACAGGCAGACAGAGTGGCAGGCAGAGGGAGAAGCAGGATCCCTGCTGAGCAAGGAGCCCGATATGGGACTCGATCCCAGGACGCTGGGATCATGACCTGAGCCGAAGGCAGCTGCTTAACCAACTGAGCCACCCAGGCGTCCCGGATACTTACTTTTTAAATCCCCTGTGGATGGAACCCTTGTTAAAACATTTGTTTGGTTTTCACACTTGATTTTCACATTTTCAGTACCGTGTTACAAAGGATGATGGTGCCTCCCTGTATATGATGAACTAACTCAGAACACTTTAATTCTCACAGTATTCCCCTGTATTCTATTTTGTTTGCTTTTTGAGTGGAGGTGCCAAAAGATGAGTGCATGTAGTGTACTTTTCATTCTCATTTATATTATGCTGATAGTTTAGTTTCTTTTATAGCCTGTTGTCTAGAAAACGTCCTTATTTCCATGTGTTTTATTAGATGTTGAGCAAATAGGTGATACTGGCCTACCAAAAAACCCCATAGAGTATAACCATTTTCAGAATTGTGTATAGGCAGTATTTTATCTTTTTTTACATATATTTTCATTTAAATATTTAAGATATGCCGAAAAGTTGCGGTAAATCAATACCTATATTTCCTTCATTTAGTTTTACCAGTTACTAACATTTTACTACATGGCTCTTTTTTTAATCTGTGTGCATATACAGATTATTGTTGTTAATGTTAAACCATTTGAATTTTAGTTTCAGATATCATGGCACTTTACCCCAAAATATTAGAGTTCTCTTCTTCTTAACCAGAGCCATGATTAGACTCAGGAAACTTAAGATTAATTAGTACTGTTATCTAATATCAAGTCCATAATAAGTTTCCTCAGATTTTTTTTTTAAGCTCTTCTCTTTTATCCTAAGGGAATGTGTTTGGCTCTCATGTCCTCACTCTTATTTGCTAATCCCCAGCCCTGTGCCCCGTTTTTGAGGGATGTATTTTGCAACAGTAATTCTGTGGGTGATTATTGAAATTCTATTTTTGAAGCATTAATTTTATTTTATTTTATTTTTATTATTTATTTATTTATTTGTCAGAGAGAGAGTGCAGGAGCAAGCACAGGCAGACAGAGTGCAGGCAGAGGGAGAAGCAGGCTCACTGCTGAGCAAGGAGCCCGATGTGGGACTCGATCCCAGGATGCTGGGATCATGACCTGAGCCGAAGGCAGCCGCTTAACCAACTGAGCCACCCAGACGTCCCTGAAGCATTAATTTTAATTTAGAATATCATAAATTTCAATGTACATTTAAGTTTGGGACATAAATATTTTATGACTTGCAAATGTACCTGGGTACTTGGTTTTCAGTTCTTACCTTGTGTATAATTAAGAGCATATACTTTTTTTTTTAGCTCTTCCTTGAAAGGGTTCTCACCTGACTATCAAAACCAAAGTCAGTTTATTTTCTTTGTCAGTAGAATATGCTGTTATATAGTGTTTTCAGTTAACTATGAGTGAGTCAAATTGTTTGAAACCTGTGGTATTACATACTAATTAGCCTGCTTTTATAAGCTAATTAGAGTGCTCTTTAGGATGGAGAGCACTTACCAAGATTAAGTGCTCAATAAATAATAGTGTGAGTCAAAATTTGAAAATAAGTGATATATAATAAAGAGTCTCATAATTTTTCCGTTTTATCTCACTGAAATATTTGGGCAAATATTTAACTTCTTGTCTTTCTGTAGCCTCCCTTGTATCCTAAGGGGCAAGCAATTCTGTACTTTTTACTATCCTTTTAGTGTATATGGTGTTTTAAAAGCAAAAAAGGGAAAATCTCACTTTTTCTGGGAGCAATTTTTAATTTTAATTCATGGGATTGACAGAGATATTACTGAAGTTGTGAATGTCTAGTATTTCTGTTTATCACAAAGCTTACTCTCATCAGAGCAATTTCAGGTACTGTAACCATAAACCAAGAGACTGGATTGCTGTCCAGCTTCAGTGTAGATCCTTTTTATTTTTATTTTTTAAGAAACTCACTGTCAGGCTGTACTGTGTCTTGGTATATTTCAAAACTGGTTAGCTCAGTTCATGTGGTCTTAACAATTGTGTCTTTTAAAAAGGATTTTGTTCCATGTTTTCATTATACCTCCTGTACACCTTTATCATTCTACTGATCTTTTCTCATTGCAAGATTTTGTTTTTAAAGATTTTTATTTATTCATTTGACAGAGATCACAAGTAGACAGAGAGGCAGGCAGAGAGAGAAGGGTGCTTCCCGCAGGCTCCCCGCTGAGCAGAGAGCCTGGTGCGGGGCTTGATCCCAGGACCCTGGGATCCTGACCTGAGCCGAAAGCAGAGACTTTAACCCACTGAGCCTGAACCCATGAGTAAATGCTGATTTTTTTTTTTTTAAGACAGTGCTATTGCTAGTTAGGTAAGCTGCTTTGTTAAAAAAGATCCAGGATATAGCAGCATTTTCTATTAAACTGTAGATAACTGGCTGTATTATGTTGTTTTCCGAAGTTTTAATTCGTGCAGTATATCTGGTAGTTACTTAAAATTCTTTAAAAATATTTACCATAGAGCTTTGTCTCTGTGTAATATACAATTTATCTTTAAAAAGATGTATGCACAATACATTTTATTTAGTAAATACTAAATATTTCCTGCCTGGGACTTAATAATGTTGTGTCAGTGGTTCTTGAAGGAAATTGCCTTCTTTCCTAATACAGTTCTTTTGCTTTCCCTACTTCTATTGTGATAGATACGACCATATGTAGGATGTCTGGTACAGTATTTGCCTCTTCTTTGGAAGCAGAGTGAAGAGCACAATATGTTGAGATGTGCTATTCTGACAACACTTATTCATCTTGTTCAGGTAAGTTACTTTCCAGTTTCTTAATTTAATATATATATATATATTTAAAGATTTTATTTATTTGACAGACAGAGATCACAAGTAGGCAGAGAGGCAGGTAGAGAGAGAGAGAGAGGAAGCAGGCTCTCTGCTGAGCAGTGAGCCCGATGTGGGGCTCAATCCCAGGACCCTGAGATCATGACCTGAGCTGAAGGCAGAGGCTTTAACCCACTGAGCCACCCAGGCACCCCACTTAATCTAATATATATTTTTTAAATTGAAGTCTGATTAACATACACTGTTAGTTTCAGGTGTACAACATAGTGATTTGACAATCCTACACATTATTCAGTGATCACAAAATAAGTGCAGTTACCACTTCTCACTGTACATTTGTGTTACAGTGTTATTGACTATATTCCCTATGCTGTACTTCTAATCTCTAGGACCTATTTATTTTATAAATGGAAGTTTGTACCTCTTAACCCGTTCTTTATATTTCGCCTGTCCTCTTACTCACCTCCCCTCTGTCAACCACCAGTTCTCTGTATTTAAGATTCTAGGGTTTTTGGCTTTTTTTTTCTTTTTAAAAATTATTCATTGTTCTCATGTGGTTTACTTTAATGTAGTGAAGGGCCTCTCACTTTATGTCTTTTTCATGTGTGATCTAAACACTTTTGAAAACTACTTTTGTGTGTTGACCTTGGATGTTTTTTGACATCTGGAAAATACTCTCTACTTTTTTTTAACTTAAATTCAGTTAGCCAACATATAGTACATCGTTAGTCTCAGATGTAGTGTTCAACAATTTATCAGTTGGTTATAACACCCAGTGCTCATCACATCAATAACCGTCACCCAGTTACCCCATCCTCTCCAGCAACCTGAAGTTTGTTTTCTATAGCTAAGAGTCTCTCACGGTTTTAAAGACATTTTCTTCATTAGAAGTAGCAGACTCCCATGGTGATAGACTCTTGATTTGTGCAGTCCATTGTACTTTCCATGTATTTTCCTTGACATTTAGGGCTTTTCTGCATAAATTTACTCTCCATTTTCACTTTTCTTATGATTTAAAATAAAAATTTTCCCTTTCATCAATGGGGAAGGTAGGGAAACACGTGACTTACTTTTGAAGGAAGGAGTGAATATGATTTTAGGTATCTTGACTTTGAGTGTCACATTGTGTAGTGGGTAGAGAGATCTAAAATTTCAGAGCGAACAGAACTGTGTAGGTGTCATTTGAACAGTTATAGTGAATTACATTCTGGTGGTGAGAGATTAGAGAGGGAAGAGCTTAATGCCAAGTCGGAAACTATCTGGATCCAGGTATGCACAAGTGATTTTTATTGATCATGCCCCAAGGTATGATAGATTTTCCAATGGAGAAATCTCTGAGTTAATAGTTACTACTTGACAATTTTCTATTAAGTTAAAAATGCGCTAAAAAACATTTTAACATTAGTTTTTTAAAAATCTTTCTCAGGCGCCTGGGTGGCTCAGTGGGTTAAAGCCTCTGCCTTTGGCTCAGGTCCTGGGATTGAGCCCCGCATCAGGCTTTCTGCTCGCTGAGGAGCCTGCTTCCCTTCCTCTCTCTCTCTGCCTGCCTCTCTGCCTACTTATGATCTCTGTCTGTCAAATAAATAAATAAAATATTAAAAAAAAAAAAAATCTTTCTCAGGCGCCATAACACTTCTTTTGAATTGTAGATTTTTTCTTTCAGTAAATATTTGTGGATGAGTTTTACAGTTACAAATTCCTACCTAAGGCAGTTTCAGATAGCTGAATAGTGTTACAAATTTTTTTTTTTAAAGATTTTATTTATTTATTTGACAGAGAGAGGCACAGCGAGAGAGGGAACATAAGCAGGAGGAGTGGGAGAGGGAGAAGCAGGCTTCCGGCCAAGCAGGAAGCCCAAGGTGGGGCTTGATCCTAGGATCCTGGGATCATGACCTGAGCTGAAGGCAGACGCTTAAGGGCTGAGTCACCCAGGCGCCCCCCCCAATTTTTTTTTAATCACTTGCATTTTAAAAACTGTCTCATGTGGCATCTCTTTTTATCTACCATTTAATTCTTGTGATCTGCTGTGAAGATTATGTCCCTTTTACAGAGGAGGATGCAAAGGCTAGGATAACGTTACTGCTGTCATAAGTAAGAGAATGAAGAGTGATGCCACATTTTTTACATTATATCTCTGCCAGAATGTGCTTTTAGGTTCAGTTTGAGAGTTTTGTGATGGAGGTGTGAAAAAAATCAGTTTCTCTTATCTCCTTAGGCATTGTCACCTCAGGAAGTCTTAGGAAGCCAGAGTAACCTGCAGGCAATGTTTAGAGTATAGTGGAGGGCCTTTTTCTTTAATCATGACTGTTCTGTACCCTGTGTTTTTGTTTAGCCAAAGGTGCAGGTTTCCAGCCAAAGGGTCATCCACCCTTCTTGGGGAAGGCATATAATGGTTAATGTTAAAGTTGAGACTGTAGCTTAAAATGTGCTCTTCAGTCATTATAGAAGATTATACTAAGGGTTATTGTTAAGTTTGATTTTGTAGAAAACACAGCCATCCTTGGGCTTTTCAAACTTAACAGGGAAACATTAGTATATTTGTTTTTGTTTTTTTTCATTTTTTTTACATTCTGGGAACCCAGACTAGTAGTCTCTGACTGAAGAGATCATGTGTTGATCCTTGATCACCTGGTTTTGTTACTATTTTTTAACCTGTGAAAAATCTGAAGCATACACAGAGAAAGGAAGAACAGTATAATCAATCAGCCCTTAGGTAACTGTCACCCAACTTGAAGAACTATCACCATTTTGTCTACATAAATTTAGGGCACTAAAAAGCTGATTGAGAGGGTTGAAAATGTATGGGAAACTTAGGAATTGTGAATTTTTCCTTTAGGATATAATCTACCTAGGTTGTTTTGTGGGGAATTATCCATGTTTTTGAGGTCTTTCCTCAGTAAAATAGCTTTCAGTTTCCTGCTTCATGCATGTTACAGCTCCCTGTTGTTACATAGTATCAGTCCTTTTGATTATCTGGTGTCTCCCTGTCTGGAGAGCATTTGTTCTACCTTATCAGAGGATCAAACAGGGCCAGTGGTTTGTTTGTAGACTTGCATGAAATCTTGGCATCAAGCTGCTTTGTGAACACTTTCTGGAGGTCCTCTTAGTTTTACTACCAGACCTTTAACCTCCTTCTTCCCAAATTACTTGGCACTATCAGTTTGTGAGTCTTTTGGAGTTTTTATAGTGTAAATTGTTTTGTGTCTTGCTGTTATTTTACTTCTGGCTTAGAGCTTTGGTTTTATTTGGTTTTCTGAGTTTGGTAAGTCAGTTACCACTTTTCTTTCCAGCTTTTATCTTTCTTTTTTTTTTTTTTTTTAATTTATTTATTTGTCAGAGAGAGAGAGCGAGAGCAAGCACAGGCAGACAGAGAGGCAGGCAGAGGGAGAAGCAGGCTCCCTGCCGAGCAAGGAGCCCGATGTGGGACTCCATCCCAGGACGCTGGGATCATGACCTGAGCCGAAGGCAGCTGCTTAACCAACTGAGCCACCCAGGCGTCCCCTTTTATCTTTCTTTATGCCATCTTTGTACTTATGGTTATAGATCTTTAAGGCACATCCTCCTAGTTTCTTTCAGTGGTTCTTGACAGAACAGTAGTAAATGCATGCATTAAATCGGCCAGCTTTCTTCAAATGTTAACATAGTATTGCTAATACTGAGTTTGGTGTAGCTGGAACATAATACAGAGCTTGGGTTTAGGGTCAGGAAGAGCAAAAGAACATCTGAAGTTCAGGACAAGTAATGTTATTTTTATTTTAGAAAGGTAATCAGGGCAAGGTTTGGAATGGAGTAAAACTAAGGTCAAGGAAAGTATTTGGGAGACTGTCTGTTAACCATGAAGGAGATGATGAGGATCTGACAGAAAAGCCATGGAGAGAAGGGAAAAGATTTGAAAAATATTAGAGAGAATGAAGGATTGTTTAGATGTTGGGTGAGAAGAGGAACAAGGAGGTGGTTGAGATACCACTTATCAGTAATGGTTCAGATCACTTGAGTTTGGAAATGTAGGGAGAGGAGTTTTAGAAGTTAGTGAGTTGTTGGTTCAGTGGTCAACTTAAGAGTTTAAGCTGGCTTCTACATGATGATGTCCTGTAGTTAGTTACTCTGTCTGGAATAAAGAGTAGGGGGTTGGAGATAATAGATTTGGACACTTTCAGCATGCAGATGGCACAGGAGAAGGCAGTCAAAAACAATACCCTGGGGAATGCCAATATTTAGGGGGTATTATTCTTTTTTTCCCCCCTTCACCTAAAAAGAAATAATAGTAAATATAAATTCACAGGCTGTTGAAAAGATAGTAAGTACAGAATACCCTTCACCCCATTTTTCCTTTTGTCTTATGTAATTATAGTATAGTATAGTATGGTATTGTATTGTATCATATGATTTCTGCCCCTTGAAGCATTTCTGATAATTTTAATAACTGTTGAATTTACTTTTGAGCTTTTTTAGTATTGTAGACAACGTCCTATTATGGTTATTTCATAGTGTTGCGGACAGTGTCTTGTAGTTACAACTGTGGGCTGAGAGAATATTCAGATTTATTTAAAGCTGAGTATCTGGGATTGGACACATTCTTCAGGCCATTAGACTGCAGAGGTGAATGTCTTCAGGCTTTGACCAAGAGAATATTACATGTTTAGCAGTTGCTTACTTTCATTTGGCTAAAGCTAGCAACTTGTGCTTATTGTATGTGTACTGAGTAAGTAGATGGATTCTCATTTTCCTAGGGAATTTTAAGTCTACTTGATAATCAAAATGAACTTGACTGGTTGATCTTAATGTTCTTTTTGTTGTTCTTGTTTTATTAAAGACTGAACTATAGAGACTGAAATTAAACTACATTTTAAAGTCCAGTATACTACTTTGTTAATTGTGACATTTTAATAATTCTCTTCCTTTAAAAACATCTTTAGCAGGGCACCTGGGTGGCTCAGTGGGTTAAGCTTCTGCCTTTGGCTCAGGTCATGATCTCAGGGTCCTGGGATTGAGCCCTGCATCGGGCTCTCTGCTCAACAGGGAGCCTTCTTCCCCCCCCCTCTCTACCTGCCTCTCTGTCTACTTGTGATCTTATATGTCAAATAAATAAATAAAATCTTAAAAAAAAAAATCTTTAGTAAGGTCTTTCAAGTTGTACTGTAATTTACTATAAACTATATTGATATTTGAATTATTTTCTAAATAAGGAGGTGTTTGATACTTTATTAGTTTTCTTTCTGTGTTTATTAGATTACGGAGATAATTATGGATTAGAAATTGACTTTTTATCCATTTCATTTTCTCATTGCATGCTTAGACTCAGTTTGCTTCCCTGAGTCAGCCTCTCTAAGACACTAATAAGCAAACTAGAACTTTAGATTAAACCCCCTCTTCTTCCTCCATCTTTGTGTTCTTGGATCATTAATATGAGCAAAACTTGTTCATTTGCAAAAGAAAAGCTTATAAAACGAAGGAAACAATCTCTTCTTTTAGCCTCTTCCAGCATCCTTTTCCCCTTCCCATATTTAGTGTTAATTTTTTCTGTATGCTCCCAAGAAACAGTTCTATGCATATGACTCATGTGTGTATAGGTAGATGTTTTAAAAAATTATGTAGTTGTTATGCATACACTTTTACACCTTTAGATTCAGTTATTAATTATTGTTGAGGTTGTTTTCATTCCATGTCTAATCCTTTTTCATTGACCTCTCAGTATTCTGGGATATGAATATACTATGATACAGTTTATTGATGAATATTTTGATTGGGTTCATTTAGAGATGATTTATAGAATTTAATATAGCAGTGTTAGTACTTCTTAAGTAGTCAGAGAAAATATATATGGAATCTCTTAAAATGAACATATATATATAGCCTTGGTATGTATGGTTTTATTACCATTAGGTGGTTGAATAGTATTTTTTTGCTACTTGATTTTCAGTTGTAAACAGAACTCACTTTGTTTCTAGGACCATCCCAGAAAATCTGATTGATTTATTTTTTGTAAGTTTGTTTTAGGACCTTTTTATATGATAGGTTATTTTTTGGTGGGGTGGGATATTAGTGTGTCTTATATTAAGTTTTATTTATACTTCCCTTAGGGATTAGGAGCAGACAGCAAGAACCTGTACCCTTTCCTGCTCCCAGTTATTCAGCTGAGTACAGATGTTTCCCAGCCTCCACATGTTTATCTTCTGGAAGATGGTTTAGAATTATGGTAAGAGGAAAAATTTGATACCCTGGATTTTTTTTTTCCTGGTCTTCCGTGCCCTCATGCCAGTAAAGCAAAGGTCATGTAACAGGGCTTAACAACTCAGCATTTAAAAACAAAAACATGAAATCACTTTCCCTAAACTGGGTAACATAATAGTTCCATTCTTCTTGGCAACTGTCACTCAGTGTAGGCTCATAAGAGTCGAAGTTGAAAGGGGTAATTTCAGTAAGAACTTGGCTGCATTTAATGTTTGCAAATTTGAAATGTAAAATGGGGAGAGCCCAATAAATTTTCAAAACTAAAAATGACTTAAAACTTGCAGCCTGTTAAATGGGATGTTTTAGGGGGTGTTGAGTTATTTTACAGCCTCTTAACTACTTTACCCAATAAAGTACTGAGATATTACAACCTCAGCCCCAAATGCTGAGTCTACTTTGTCTTGACTAGTTATTTTATGAAGTGAGTAGTATGTCGTGTTGAGAAGTAAAAAGGAAAAACTGTTTCTGGGGTGGCTTGGTACTACAGACGTGTAGTGACTGACCACTGTGTTAAGGAACTCTGCTAGAACATGGAAAATCCTTTTGCTTTACTAAGCTTATTTTATGCATAGCAACAATTATCTGTGGGGCCAATTATAATATAGGAAAGGCTTAAACATTCTGATATATAAACTGACTATTAAAATTAAAAAAGAAAACCACAGAAATAACCACAGAAAAAATGAACATTTCTGCTTTCCTTCCTTCCTTTCTGCCTTAGTATTTTCTTAGATGTTTAGGAATGAACTCTTTTTTTCATTTTTAGAAATTGTCCTTGGTGCAAATTATAAATTAATGATCTGTAGCAGAATACTACATGAACCATTTTAAAACAGGTAGATACTCAATTCACAAGTTGGGTTCCTCATATATTCTGGGTTATGTTGTTTGAACTTAAATGACTTTGAATGGTTCGTTTCAAATTAGCATGAGTTGAAACCTTTTATATTCATATATTTTTATTTGTACAGGATTGATTACTTTAGATGAGATATTGGCATTCTTTTTCTATAAAGGAACAGACAATAAATATTATAGGCTTTCCAGGCTACCTGGTCTCTTATCCTAACTATTCACCTCTGCTGTTTTTATGCCAGAGCAGTCATAGATAGTATGTAAAATGTCTGTGCTCCAGTAAAACATCATTTATAGAAAGAGTGTGGGTTGAATTTGACCCATGAGCTGTAGTTTGCAAATCCCTACTCTAGATTACAAATTAAAACATTAGTCTCTGGCACATTTCTGTAAATATGTAGATAATAGATGGTATAAACTGTTGGAAAAGCTAAAACTATTAGCTATAGTAATGAGATGGACTCAGATACTTAACAGTATATTAGCATATATGTACATTATATATTAGTAGACTTAGAATATTAATGTGTTTATTAAAGGTCTATAAATTTTTTAAGGATTATACGAACAAGTAATAATAAAAGTTCTTGCTTTGTTAATAGTAATCTCTTTTTTTCCTAGCCTTTAGTTATATGTAGACAAAATGAAATCATTAGAATACTTGTGGGGTTTTTTGTTTTTCTTTTGCCAAAATGCTTAATAGCTAAGATTCTTTAAGTCAAACCAGGGTACACATTTCTTTTTTTTTTTTTAAGATTTTATTTATTTATTAGAGAGAGAGAGAGAGAGAGAGCACAGGCAGACAGAGAGGCAGGCAGAGGCAGAGGGAGAAGCAGGCTCCCTGCCGAGCAAGGAGCCCGATGTGGGACTGATCCCAGGACGCTGGGATCATGACCTGAGCCGAAGGCAGCCGCTTAACCAACTGAGCCACCCAGGCGTCCCAGGGTACACATTTCTTAGTCTATTTTTCTTAGTGAGTTAGAACTCATCTTTGGAATCAGATATAGGTGTTGATCCCAGTTATACCACTAGATGTGTAATCATTGTGAGACTCCGTTTCCTTATCTATAAAAGAAGGAAGTATAATTCCTACCTCATTTTGTTGTTGTGAGGATGAGATGGTTTGCAGAGTGATAAGCACCTTGTATGTTACATTGAAAGCCTGAGAATCATTGAGATTGCCTAAGAAAGAAAGACCAGGTATAGAACATTCAGAATCCCACAGAACTTAAAACATTCCAAGGTCACATAGTGATAGAGGAGGGAAACCAAGCCGAGAGAGGAGACTATTTCCTGAAAGAGAAAGTGGTCCAAATATTGCTGATTGTCCTTGTTAGAGGAGTAGGAAGAAGTGAATTTGGCCCATGAAGGTGATAGGAGCAGTTTCAGTAAAGTAATAAGTTAGAATTGAAATTAAGTACAGACTGTGAGCATCAACAATTTCGGGAGCATTTACTATGAAGAGGAGTATAGAAATTGGGCAGCAGTTGGCTGGTATGGGGAATGCAGGATCTAGAGGGATGGGAGAAGCTCGAGAGTGATATAATTGGAGGCAAGAAGGGATGGGATTTAGCATGTAGATTTTTTTTTAATAGCCTTGGGGTACTTCATCCATTTTAACTGGGGGCAGGAAGATGGATTTTTGTATTATAGTGGGATGAGATAGGAAGTGTTCGATTAAATAGATTACATTTTCTCAACTAAATGTGAACTGTAGCCATCAGCATAGTGTTATGGCTAGAGTTGAAGTGTGTATAAGATATGGGGGATTAGGGATGCCTGGGTGGCTCAGTTGGTTAAGCGGCTGCCTTCGGCTCAGGTCATGATCCCAGCGTCCTGGGATCGAGTCCCACATCGGGCTCCTTGCTCGGCAGGGAGCCTGCTTCTCCCTCTGCCTCTGCCTGCCACTCTGTCTGCCTGTGCTCGCTCTCTCTCTCTCTCTCTAACAAATAAATAAAATCTTTAAAAAAAAAAAAAAGATATGGGGGATTAGTGGAGAAAAAAGATGTAAATAGTTATCTTGGAGAATGGGAAAATGAACTTACTGGGGATTATCAGTAGCAAGAAATGTTTGCGGCCACATATACCAAGTAAAACTCTTCAGACTGATTATGTGGTTGTTTTCCAGGTCAAGTTTTTTCCCCCTCTTGATTCAATGTGCTAGAGATTTTTTAAAGTATTACTAGTATTCTCAAAGAACCAACCTTTGGATTTGATTCTCTTTGTTGTATTTTTGTTTCTTATTTATCAGTGCTCATATTTATCATTTCCTCTTTCTATTTAAAGTTTTTGTCATTTGACCTACCTTCTGTGATTTAGCTTGTTACTTTTTTTTCCCTCTTAACGAACATAAATGTGATACTGCAAAATATTTTTAAACAGAATTTGAGCAAACTTTGAACAGGTTTTTTGTTCAGGATTTTTTGTTTTTAAATGAAGTAATGGTGTGGTAATGGAGACTGGTCAACAATAAGCATCAGCTATATACTGTTGGATTTTAATATGCTCTCATAATTAAAAAAAAAAAACAAAAAACCAGTTTGATTTCCTTTTGCCATCATCTTAGGAGATTTAGAATCTTAAACAACAACAACCCCCCCCCCACACACACACAAAAAACGTTCTCTGTAAAAAACCGACTTCCTGAAATAAACTCTTCTTACTAGGGTGAATTCTGTTTTTAATATGTCATACAAGTCTGTATTCTGGTATTTTATCAGATTTTATGTTTTTCCTTTAATTATAAATGAGTTGGATTAGTAGTCTGTATTTTGTGATGCTGTCTGATTTCATATCAATGTCATGTTTCTTTTACCAATTTACCAGTTTTTAAAAGTGATATTTTTTTCATACTGGAATGATCTCTATAATGCAGTAACAAAATTTAGTAATAAAGCGAACTGAAAATGGATTCACGGCTTTGGCTGAGGAGTGAGTCACAGTTTGTTAATATTCTCAGGTTGTTTCTGAGTTGTTAGTTTACATATACATGGATTTTGATTTTCCATGTCTGTTACAGTCTGGGTACTTAATACCTTACAACACTAATTTTAAAAAAACCTTATATACATTTTCCTTATCTCTGTTATTTGCAGTTTTTTTGTTTTACCTCTTTTAAAAGTACATTTATTAGAGATTTTTCTTTTATTAATATGAAAGAAGTACATGTTAGATTTTATGAGTTTTGCTATGTTTCTGTCCTTTCATTATTTCTCCTTCAGATTTTTTACTTCCTACACTTAGCTGGGTGTATTTTCTTAAAGCTATAAAAATGGCTTTATTACCTTTGTTTTTCTTAAGAGCTAAAACATGTAAAGCTATGAATTTGTCTTGGATTATAATTGCTTATTTCCCTTAAGTCTTGATATAGAACATCCTGTTTTTTATTTTGGTGGTAGCATTATGGATTTTTAATGTCTTCTTTGACTCAAACTCATTTATTTTTTGCTGATACTGAAATGTATGATTCAGGTCTAGATTTACTGCATTGTAAATACAACATACCACTTGTTCAGTTTTTTAAAAACTAATATGAATTTTAATGACTATAGGCTTTGCTTTTGTCACATTCATATCAATAGTAATGATGATATCAAAGATGCATTCTTTATTCTTTCTAACTAGTAGGTTGTATAGTTCAAATCAGTGTTTTACTTCTTAATTTTGATACTGATTTATTAAAATATCCATCTAGTTCTCTTGTATCAGTTTCCCTTTTTATTTCTAGCATTCCTGATCTATAACTTTTAAAAGCTTTTATTCACTGCACAAAATTTTGATATTTGTGTATATTGTTAAAATAATAAACAGTATTTAAAATTTAAAATATTTTTGTGATGCATCATGTGATGAAATATATATGTATGCATTAACTTTTCACCTTTTAATTATTTTGCATTTAAATTTTATCTGATATTAATATCATCATATGGTTTACATTATTTAGATTTGACTTGTCTTTGTTAAATGTTTACATTTTAGCTTTTCTGTTTGAAATTTTCCTGTGTATACGAGGCTTATTTTTATATTTTGTATTTTAACTTAACCAAAGATGCTTTACCTCAAAAGAGTTTTCATGCTCTTACATTTACTTGTTAAATTGATATACCTTTTGACCTGATGGTCCATATTTCCTGTATTTTTTTGTGGAAGAGTAACATTAAATTTTAACGTTTCTCTAGTTAAAGATGCTGGTACATATAACCTTGTCTGTTTATTCGTAAGAATAGTAACTTGTCTCTTTCCTTTAGTGCTTTGACTTTGTCTCTCTTTCTTTCTTTCTTTCTAATTCTTCATTTGAAGTTGGAGTTAGATGCCATGTCATTTTATTTTTTATTTTTAAGTACTTTAAACTTTTCAAGATTTTTTTCCTTTTTAAAATAGTATGGTTTATATTGTGGGAACCAGCATAGGCAGCAAGAGTGACAATGACCTGAATGGTCTTTTTCTAAGGTAATGACATTGGGAGGGAAAAATTCATGTGGAATTTTAATTTGGATCAAATGACAGAGTGTGAAACATCTGAGATTTAGAATATGCCCATCAATTTTTTTCTCACTAAAGTCATGACCTAATTGTGTTTTTTTTTTACTTTATTGTTATTTTAAAGGTGAATAAGATAAACTTTTTGAAATCTTCTGTTTTATTCTTCAAAAATGGAATCAAATCCTGTTCTTGTTGATCTAAGTAAAGTGTCTAAAAATACCATTGCTTGTATATGTGGCACGTACTTCATTTTCAGGGTGGCTGGTTTCTTTTGTGTCCCCCTTTCCTCTTCCCAATTCTGGCATTTAAAATTTGTGATATAGTTCATAGATAAAGGTAATAGGGAAGTCATATTATTTATAAATATTTATAACTTACATAAAATGAAAATCCATTTCTTGTAACCTTGTTAAGAAATGGTATAGGAAGAATGTCTTTGAAGCCCATGGTATTGCATGGTTATTAAATTCTGTTTTCATTTCAGGGATGACCCACTCTACCAATTTTTTTCTTTCCATTCCTTGGTTTTCTTTCTTGTGTTGTAATGTTTTTAAAATCACATGTGTGTGTGTCTAAACAGTATATTCTAACTTCATATAAATTTTATAGCTTGTGTTCTAACTTGTTTATTTATTTTTTGCTCCCTGTTCTAAGATTGATCCATATTGATGAGTTTAAGGGTTTGAATGTTGTAATTCATTTACTCATACACCATATTGGTTGATGTTCAAATAATGCAGCTGAACATTTTGTACATGACAATGTACACAGATGTATGAGACCTTATTTACTAGGTCATAAGTATGTGCACATATACATATTCCACTTTTTCAGATAATAATTACTTTCCAAGGATGAGACTAACTTCTTCCTGCCAGCATTTTGCAAGAGTTCTCACAGTTCTGTAGCTTTGCCAATACCTGTTATGTCCAATTTATCTGGTAGGGGTAAAATTGTACTTTGTTTTGTTTATATTTTACATTTTCTTGATTACTAGTTCATTATCTTTTTTTTTTTTTTTTAAGATTTTATTTATTTATTTGACAGACAGAGATCACAAGCAGGCAGAGAGGCAGGCAGAGAGAGAGGAGGAAGCAGGCCCCATGCAGCGCAAAGAGCCCGATGCGGGGCTCGATCCCAGGACCCTGGGATCATGACCTGAGCCGAAGGCAGAGGCTTTAACCCACTGAACCACCCAGGCGCCCCTAGTTCATTATCTTTTTATAATTTTTATAGTCAGGTTTATTTACAACATTTAGATAGATCCTCTTTGGAATGCCCTTTTTTTTTTTTTTAATTTATTTGTTAGAGAGAGAGAGAGAGAGAGCGAGCACAGGCAGAGAGGCAGGCAGAGGCAGAGGGAGAAGCAGGCTCCCTGCCGAGCAAGGAGCCCGATGTGGGACTCGATCCCAGGACACTGGGATCATGACCTGAGCCGAAGGCAGCCGCTTAACCAACTGAGCCACCCAGGCGTCCCTGGAATGCTTTTTCATGTGCTCTCAACATTTGTCTCTTATTAACCTCTTGTGTGTATTCCTTGGGTACTACTTCCTTTTCAGTTACATGTATTAGAAATCATCTTCTAGGATGTGACTTACATTTTGACTTTTTTTGCAGCATCTTTTGATACACAGTAACTGTTAACTCTTTAATGTAGTCATATTTATCTCTTTTTCTTTAATCTTTCTTTAACTTAAAGCTAAAAGTATATTCTCCTGACATGTAAAATAAAGGCTTACCCTTCTCATGTAAATACTAGAATTGATTTCTTTATTTCGTGTGAGGTAGTGGCCCACTAGCTCATGACCAGTGACTGATTGTCCAGTCTTAACTTGGGACCTACCACTGTCATAAACCAGCAGGTCTTTTCTTGTATTACTCTGTTTATGATATTAAATACATTGATTTTTATAGTAAGTTCTGATACACAGTAAAAGAAGTCTCTCTCCCAGCCCTCTCCATATGTTTTGTTTTCTTGAAAAATTTCTTGTTTATTCTTGGTCACTTGCCTTCCAAATCATTTTAGAATTCAGCTTTCCTAATTTCTAGGGAAAAGCCTGTGGGGATTTAAATTGAAGTTTTATTGATTTTTGTATAACAATTCAGAGAGAATTGACATCTTTATGATGCTGGGTATTTGTATCAGTGACTCTTTTAGTAATATCTATTTAAATCTTTATTTGTTTTGGTGTAAAGAAGTTGAGTTGATTTTTATATACAATATATTGACATATTTAGCAGCCTTGTTGAAGTCTCTTAGTGATTTAAGTACTTTTTAATAAATTCGTTCTCCCTCTCTTCTCTGTCAGTCATATCTTCTGTGAATAAATACTGTTTAACTTTTTCCCCTCACCATTGTGTCTCTCTCTTTTTTTTAAAGATTTTATTTATTTATTTGACAGATAGAGATCACAAGTAGGCAGAGAGGCAGAGAGAGAAGCAGGCTCCCCGCTGAGCAGAGAGCCCAATGGGGGGCTCGATCCCAGGACCCTGGGATCATGAC
Source organism: Taxidea taxus jeffersonii (assembly GCA_003697995.1). Lineage (NCBI taxonomy): Eukaryota > Metazoa > Chordata > Mammalia > Carnivora > Mustelidae > Taxidea > Taxidea taxus. Next base: position 1,767 of record RCUC01125229.1, on the reverse strand, counting down.
CTGAGCCGAAGGCAGAGGCTTAACCCACTGAGCCACCCAGGCACCCACCCTTGTGTCTTTTATTAATTTCTTTGTCATATTATGCAAGGAGCCCTCCATATGTGCACTCAATAGATGTGAAGGTAGACAAGATGAAAAAGAGAGTATATTTTTTGAAGTGTGATTCTGTTTTTTGAAGAGATTGGTTTCAAATATCACTATTAGTTGTATTTCTACAGGTGTTTGGTAGGTACTCTCTTACCAGATTAAGGATGTACTATCTGTTTATAATAGGGTAAGAGTTTTGATAATGAATGTTAGATTTTGAATAGGATCTCCTTCTACTCTTTTCTTTCAGCTGTTGTGACAATCATGTTTTTTTTTCCCATCAACTTATTGGGTGGGGACTGAGGAGATCAACCAGCTGTACACTTCTGTGATAAATCAGGGCCCATATATATTTTATTTTTTATACATAGCCTCTTTCATATTTCCCAGTATCTGTTGAAAGGACATGTGAATTACATGTGACAAAAATAAAAACAAAGCAATTTTTGTCTCTCCTTGACTGTAGTCATGCTTTTGCTTTATCATTAAAACTTTATTAGAAATATTTTAGTATGTAGTTACTTCCCTTACTATTTTTGCTGTGTATATAGGACTAATAAAATATGATTTTTAGATAAGTTTTAAATTTTGACAAATTTGGTAATTTTTTTCCTAGAAAGATAACTTTTATAACTTACTGTATTGTCCATTTTTCTTTCTTTAGATGGGATAGTTTTTTAATAAGTTGTATTATTAACAGCTTAATGGTTATAGAAAGAGACTTAATCATCTGTTTTTCTTCCTAGGTTAGTGACTTTGGAAAACAGCCCATGTGTTACACCAGAGTTGCTTCGTATATTTCAGAATATGTCCCCACTTCTTGGTATGTGTGAAAGTGTAAACACAATACTCTTTTTGAATGCAGCCATAATTTGGTGCCTTATAGGTAACTTTAAATTATACCTTCCATTTTTACAGAAGTCCCTCATATTTACAAACAAGTTTAGTAGTGTTTTAATAGTTTTTAGATATGTTTCTATATAACTTCTTAGAACCATTTCTGCTTATTAAAGAGTAGGCACCAAATTTACTAAATAAGTAAAGCCAAAACAGTGTTCTTATAATATTAATTCCATATTAAGTTTGAATTTTGGTAAAGTTTTTATGTTTCATAGTAGGTTCTATAAGGTATTTAAAAGATTATATTGTAAAGCTGCTCTGTATATGGTGGTATTATCCAGTTCCTTTACAAAATGATTTTATGCTGTCACTTGTTCACAGATGAACTCTACATATTTAGCTAAGGCACCAACAACATGAAGACTATTAAATATTGGCAAATTATATTTATTGTTTCTTTAAGTATTACTGATGTATAGACATGCAAAATCATGAATAATGTTCTAGAACCATCATTTGTGGCACATGGCATGGGAGAACTGGACACTGCTAGGAGTGGGGCCTTAGTCTCTTTTGGCCACCTTGGATGAGTTCTAAATAGTTTTTTATTTTGTTTTGTTTTTAAAATCTGAACATGTACTCTGTTGGTAATTAATGCTAGGGAATACTTTCCTGTTATATGTCACCTACCATTCACAAAAATGTAATTCCATGCATTTTTAAAAAACACAATATTTTGTTTATAGAGTTGTTTTGTGAGAGATTTTACCAGTGGAGATTCACATTTAAACTCATGGAGTAATATAAAGATTGTATATAATGCAGTTTACAGACCTTTAC
>ML100496.1:27312-49167 GCA_003697995.1 Taxidea taxus jeffersonii | reverse complement strand
TGTGAGCATGGCTGTCCCTGACAGTTCTTACCACAGGGGGTTCCCATTTTATAGATGATGTTCTTATGGCCAGAGCAGTGGAGCAACTCGCTCAAGAGTAAATGTTGAATTTTTGTGAGGGCGTGGATTCAGACTCCTATCTTCCGACTCTTAAAGAGAATATTCTTCACCATTTAAATTTTTAGACCTTTAATTCAGACCCTTATGATCCCACCCCTGGATTATTTCAGTAGACTCCTAATGGGTCACTCAGCATCCATGCCCATCTCCTCCTCTCATCCCAACCCAACCCCACATCATCTTCCATATTGAAGATGGCCAGAATTATGTCTCCAATACATGAGTCTAAGCATGCCTCCCTTCGTTTTCCTTTAAACACCTTTTGCCAGCAGCCTCAGAATTAATTCCAAGCTCTCTAACTCATTTACTTATTTATTTAAGATTTTATTTATGTATTTATTTGTTTGTTTGTTTGTTTATTTATTTGACAGACAGAGATCACAAGTAGGCAGAAAGGCAGGCAGAGAGAGGAGGAAGAAGGCTCCCCACCGAGCAGAGAGCCTGACTCTGGGCTCGATCCCAGGACCCTGGAATCAGGACCCAAGCTGAAGGCAGAGGCTTTAACCCACTGAGCCACCCAGGCACCCCAACTCTGTGTGTATTTTAAAAGTGGGTTTAAAAAGTCATAGCTGTCCATACCCAAGGCAACCTAGGATTTCTCCTGGGAGTTTTATAGTTTTGCATTTTACCTTTAGGTCTTGATATATTCTAAGTTAATTTTTGTAAAAGGCATAAGGTCTGTGTCTAGAATGTTGGGATTTATTCTGCAATTGGCCAGTGTTACTTTAGAGAAGCTTTATTTTTTCAGGTTTATTTTTGTTTTTTAACTTTGTTAGCATGGGTCTAAGTTATTCTTTTCCTTAGACTTTATTTTATTCTTGAAGATTTGCTTCTTCATGGCTATTAAGTAAATCCCAGGGGGCATTTACAGCCCCTGTCTCTCCATTCTGGCTGTTTGGCTTAAAGATAGCTGTATGTGAGCTTGGAGAATTTCTCAGTGTACCCATTCCCAGTTGTCCTTTGCCTTTACTCACAGAAATTCATCCTACACACCAGTGGTTTCGTATTGAGAATACAAAGAAAGGAACCCTGGGTGGTTTTCCCTGCATCTTTGAAGGGTATTCCTTCTGCTTAGCTCTCTCCTCTCCGGGACTCTTTTGTGCAACTTGCAATTCTCTCTGTTGGATCTGTTCTTTTATAGCTGCTAAATAGAAAACATTTTTAAAAATTATTTTGTTCATTTTTCTAGTTGTTTGCTGTGAAAAAATAAGTCTGTTTCCAGTTACTCCATCGGAGTCAGAAGTAGATACTCAGAAATGCCAAGTTTCTGAATGTTAGACAATCTGGGTGAAAAATATTATCTCCCTTGGCTTTGTTTTGCATTCTTTATTAATGAGATTTTTCTAAGTTTACAGGTCATTGATGCTGCTTTTACTCATATCTTTGGCATATTTTAAAAATTGGGTTGTCTCTATAGTTGAGAATCTGTTTCTTGGTTTGTCTCTCTCTCTCTCTCTTTTTTTTTTTTTTTGTTTTTCATTTTGCTCATTTGTTTCTTAAATTCCTGAAGGGAGATGGGTTAAATAGGTAACAGGGAGTAGGAATGCATTTTTTGTGATGAGCCCAGGGTGATGAATGGAAGTATTAAATTACTATATTGTGTACCTGAAACACTGTATGTTAACTGGAATTAAAATAAAAACTTATAAAAAATAAAATTTTGGAAATGGCTGAAATAAAAAAAATTGGGTTGTCTTTTTTGTCATTTTATATTAATAGTTCGAATATTCTGGGACTGATTCCTTACCAGTTATATCATTGCATATATTGGCTCCTAATAGCTTGTTAATCTTCTTACTTTACAATGTATTTTGTTTAATAGAAATTTTATTTTGGTTTAAATGATAAGTATGTGAATTTATGTTTTTCTTATTTAATAATCCTTTGGTTTCTTCAAAAGTTTTAGAGTTTAACTTCTCATATTTATGGCTTCAATCCACTTACAATAATTTCTGTGGGTGTATGGTGTGATATAAGAAATAAATTTAATTTTTTTCCTGTAAATATGTACAATTACATCCATTCCATTTACTGGGATAATTCTTTTTACTCTATAGATCTACAGTACTACACTTGTCATGTATCAGGTTTCCATATGTACATGGTTCTGTTTTTAAGCTCTGTATTCTTTTTTGGGTCTGACCGTTTATGTGGACTTGTGCTAATTCCACATGCTTTTAATACCAAACCCTTTATATCAGGTAGAGTAGGACTCAGCACTTTGTTCTTTCAGATTTTTTCTTAGCTATTCTTGGTCCTTTAAGTTCAGGGAAAAGTACTGTTAAGACTTGGTTTGAATTTTTAAATTAATTATGAAGAATTGGCACCTTTATTGGGCCTATCCAACTAGGATTATGATACTTACCTTCATTTATTTCATTTTTTACATCCTTTTATAATTCTATATAATTTTCCTAGTAAAGGGCATAGGTATCTTTTCATTACCCTTATTTCTATAAAGTTAAGGTTTTAGTTAAAGTTTTCTATAAAGTTAAATTTCTATAAAGTTAAAGTTTTAGTCGCTATTTAAATGGGATCTCATCTTTCTATTACATTTTTCTGATGGTTACATGTGTATAGACATGTATTGGGGGATTTCTATGTGTCTTGTATCTGCCCACTTTGCTTTATTATTTAATTAGATCTAATAGAGTGTCTATAGCTCTCTTGAGCTTTTTTTTCTAAGACAATTATATGGTCTACAAATAAGGACAGTCATCTCCCTTTCTTTATAATTTCTTTTTATTTTTTTTTCTTTTTATCTTTTAATCTCACTGTTTAAGACTCTTACTACATCACTGACTGGAAGCAGAAACAGTTCTATTGTCTCATCATCCAGCATGATGCTTGGTAAGGTTTTTTTTTTTTTTTAAGATTTTATTTATTTATTTGAGAGAGAGAGAGATCACAAGTAGGCAGAGAAGTTTTGATAGGTACTTTCATCAGATTAAGGAAGTGCCTTCCTAATCAAAGTATTAGGATTTCTTCTCATCTTGAGTGAGTGCTGAACACTTTAAATGTTTATTCTACACCTTTTGAGATGGTTGTGTATTGTTGCTTATCAGTATAATATACTATATTGTAGATTTTCTGGTGGTGAAAAGTACTTGCTTCCTGAGTAAACATTACTTGTTCATAATATCTTAAAAAAAAAAAAAAACCTCAGCTTAAATTCACACGTGACTATTTTATTTAGTGTTTTTGCATCTGGACCTGTTTTTATTTTATAGTAGGGAAATCATTTTGATTGCAATCCATCTTTCTTTAATGGCTATTGGTTAATTTAAATTTCTATTTTTTCTTGAGTCAATTTTGGTCTTTTTTTTTTTTTCTCTGAAATTTAGCCTTTTCAACCAGGCTTGCAAATGTACTTACATAAAATTATTCTTTAAATCTCTTCATTTTTTATGCTAAACTATGTTTGCCAGAGATAGCTGGGCATTCTTATAGTGGTTCGAGGATACATTTGATTCATAAAGGTGGTATTAGACTCATAACCCTAGGAAACAAACTGAGGGTTGTTGGAGGGGAGGTGGATGGGGAGATGGGTGATGGCATTATGGAGGGCACTTGATTTAATAAAAACAGGGTGTTACATGCAACTGATGAGTCACTAAATTCTACCTCTGAAATAATACACTACATATTAATTAACTGAACTTAAAGTTTTTTTAAAGTGATATTAGAAGGAATTTACCACCACCCTTTCCCACAGCATGGCTGCTAAACCCAGTGACATCTTCACACAGATTGTTACTAAAATTTCCATCCCATGGTCTCATGATCTAATGGTATAGAGGTATGCATTATTTTCTCCTTCTAACAATAAAGAATCTGAGGTTCAAGGAGTTTAAGAGAGCTGCACACTTTAAAAGATATTTAGTGAGAGCACCTGGGTGGCTCAGTTGGTTAAGCATCTGCCTTTGGTTCAGGTCATGATCACAGGGTTCTGGGATCAAGTCTTGCATTGGGCTCCCTGCTCAGCAGGAAGCCTGCTTCTCCCTCTCCCACACCCCCTGCTTGTGTTCCCTCTCTCGATGTCAATTAAATAAATAAATAAAATCTTTAAAAAATAAGATATTTAGTGAGAAGTTTGGCTTTCTAAAAAGCCACAGTTCAGGCTCTTTGCATCACAGTGTCCTTTCTCAGTGTGTGGTCTGACATCCACGTGCTGCAGACGCTTCAGTCATTAGATTCAAAATTCTCATTCCCGAGCCCCACTTCAGGTATACTGAGGCAGAATCTCTGGGGCCTTGGGACCTGGCAATCTGTACTGTAAACACTTTCCATAGATGATTTTGACCCGCTAAATTTGGAGAACTTCTGTACCCATAGTGGCTTTCTTATGAAGTCACTTGACAAAGTAGAATCCTTAACAAGTCATTTACAACTGAATTTCTATCCCTGGTGGCTGGTTTTCCTGGTTCAGGAAATTATAACCAAACTTCTCATGCACTTACCCCATTTAAAAGAAAAAAAAAAGGTACTGCTGATTTCAGTGTCAATATTCAAACAGGGCATGTCAGCAACTGGCCGAGAGCCCCAGATGCACATAGGGCACGAAAGAAAGGAGCTACACAAACATGGGGTCTTGGAAATAGTAGCAAAGGAAGTGAAGCAAGAAAACAGATGTGAGAATGGGACTATTGCAGACTATTGTATTCTCTATTACAATGAGAAATATAATACAGAAGTTCCAAGAAAGAAGTCTTTAAAAGTCTTTCTAGGTTCTTTATCAGCTAAGAAATTTTTCTCTTTAATCTGTGGCTTGGTTTTGGTCGCTGTTTTGCCTGTGTTTTCTTCCTGGGTTCTTGGCCATTCTGGCATGTCATTTTCTGGGAAAGGATTAAAGAGTATCCCTCTTTTGCCTTCTTTACCTTTATTGACAATTGCCACCCTCTGTGCTCCTTCACTTAGTACTGACTCACTATCTCCTTCATCCACTTAGCAAAGAGATACCACATGCTGGCCAGTGTGCTGGGTGTGGTAGGCCTTGCCCTTGGAGATGGCAAAACCTACCGGGAATCTCTCTGACCGAGAGAGTGACATCCTACAAAGGACTGGAGAGAAGAACAGAGGTGAAGGATTTAGACTGTGAGGCCGCATGGATAAGAATCATGAGGGACGGACACCTGGGTGGCTCAGTTGGTTAAGCGGCTGCCTTCAGCTCGGGCCATGATCCCAGCATCCTGGGATCGAGTCCCACATCGGGCTCCTTGCTCAGCAGGGAGTCTGCTTCTCCCTCTGCCTCTGCCTGCCACTCTGTCTGCCTGTGCTCACTCCTGCTCTCTCTCTGACAAATAAATAAATAAAATCTTTAAAAAAAAAAATCATGGAAGATGTGGTCCATATACACTATGGAGTATTATGCCTCCATCAGAAAGGATGAATACCCAACTTTTGTATCAACATGGACAGGACTGGAAGAGATTATGCTGAGTGAAATAAGTCAAGCAGAGAGAGTCAATTATCATATGGTTTCACTTATTTGTGGAGCATAACAAATAACACGGAGGACATGGGGAGATGGAGAGGAGAAGGGAGTTAAGGGAAATTGGAGGGGGAGATGAACCATGAGAGACTATGGACTCTGAAAAACAATCTGAGGGTTTTGAAGGAGCGGGGGTTGGGAGGTTGGGAGAGCCAGGTGGTGGGTATTATGGAGGGCACGTATTGCACGGAGCACTGGGTGTGGTGCATAAACAATGAATTCTGTTACACTGAAAAGAAATTAAATAAATTTAAAAAAAAAGAATCATGTCTCTACCACATGTCATGAGATTGGATGAGTGGATATATGTAAGGTACTCTGAGTAGTTCAAGGCCTGCAGTTCTTTATGAAGGTTAGCTGTTGCAGTTGTCATTCTTGGGCAAGGGCTCAAGAAGGGCCTCCTCCAAGCCTTCCCCAAAGAATCACATAAGCAATAGGTCAGAGGCAGGTGCACGAGGGAGTGTGAGGTCCAAGCAGTGACAAACAGTGATGTGTGATCTCAGTGCATGGTTCAAGTGTGCATCATGAGTATGGGAGCAGAGAGGGCTCATGGTATCATGCCTGCGTGTCTATGAATGTGGCCTGGTGCTAAGAAGGGCTCATGCTGGGGCACCATGGTGTCGGGATGCTTGGCTGGGGACTGATGGGGCAGGGCCACAAATGACATCTGGAGAGGTAGTGGCTCACAGCAGACTCACAGCACCCGCCTGGAACAAATGGCCTGGGTATGGATCCCAGCTGTCCCGCTCAGTAGTTGAGTGGGCTGGGGCAGCTCCTAAGCTCTGAGCCTCGCTTTCCTTATCAGGAAAATGTAGAAACTCCTAGAGCACCTCCCACATTGGGCAATGGTGAGTGAGTACATTTACAGGGGACAGAAGTCTCTGTCTCTCACATAGAAGGCTGCATTTACACGTTCTTCATCATTATTACAAGTTTGACCCTGAGGACAGAGCACAAAAAAGAAATCTACAGGCATATTGGAACAGGGGGTGGTCTGACCAGACCTTTTTCTCAGGAATTTTGTTCCCAAAATTGATGAAACCATAATAAACAAACACACATACCAAACATAATAAATGAACAAATAAAATGGTTCTTTTCCTAAAGTGGGAGAGGGAAAAAAAAAATTACCAAGTCCCCCTAGAGGCCAGGAATGTGCACTCCTGTCACAGAGTCTACTGAGTGTAGAATTTCAGGTCTGCATGTAGCCCCCTGAGGTGACACAGAGGTGCCACTCCCAGAGCAGGGAAGGTGGCCGTCCCACGGGCTCCGGCACACTCAGGGACTGGGTCGGGTCTGGGAAGCACACAGGAAGAGGCAAAGACTGCACAGCTGTCTCAGAGGACAGCATCCTGGCTGGTGAGGAGATTGGAAGCTATTTCACCAGAGGGGCAGCAAGGGAACGGGATGGGATGTTGGACTGAGAGGGGAGGCTGGCGGTAGAGGCTGGTACTAGAGAAATGTTGGCTGCCGTAAACTCGGGAAAGGCTGTCCTGGGAAAAAGGGAGTAGACCGGTCTGTGTGGTTCCAAGAGATGGGAAATAAACTGATGGATGAAAATGACAGTTTAGTTTTTTTTTTTCCAGTTCAGTTTTTTTTTAAGTTTTTATTTTAATTCCTGTTAGTTAACTTACAGTGTAATATTAGTTTCGAGTGTACAATATAGTGATTCAGTACTGCCATACAACACCTGGTGCTCATCAGACACATGCCCTCCCTAATCCCCATCACCTGCTTAACCCCCCCCTCACCTCCATTCTGGTAACCACCCCCTTTTCTCTATACTTAACAGTCTGTTTCTTGCTCTGGCTCTATCTCTTATTTTTTCCCTTTCCTTATTTATTTTGTTTCTTAAATCCCACATATGAGTAAAATAATAATGGTATTTGTCTTTCTCCGACTGACTTATTTCATTTAGCATTATATTCTCTGTAAATGGAAGCTAACGTGGCTGGAGAGTGGAAAGTAGTAGATGCCAAAGCCAGAGGGGTCACAAGGGTTTGAGAACATACAGCCTAATGGGGTTATATGCAGGTTATGGGGGTTCTGACTTTGACTCAGGGAGAAATGGGAGTCACTGGATGGTCTTAAGCAGAGGAGGACATGATGTGATTCACATTCTTAAAGGACCACTCTGGTGGTAATGTGGAGAATATGGCTGGAAGCCATGTATATGCCAGGTCTATCCAAACTATTATATAAATTCCCAACTCCTAGCTCCCTACCAGGGCCACCCTTCCATTTTATACAGTGTTGTTTTCTTTGTCTTGTTTTAAACAAATTTACCAATGTATAACTGATATAAAATACACCACATGTAAAGTATACAAACCAGTAAGTTTTGACATGGGTCTATACCTGTGACGCTATCTCCGTATTCAATATAGTGAGATATCCATTACTTCCACACTTTCTCATATGGTGCGTTTTCATTTTACTCATTGCATCCCCCCCAGGGACTCTTTTAAAAGTGGGATGAGGTATAAGGGGTATGGATTAAAGGCAATGGCCATGTGTTCTCTATTCCTGGCAAGAACCTGGACACTATCCTACATAACTGTGATGGTGTGGATCTCCTTCCTCCTGTACGTACTTTAGGAATATCTGAAAAGGCATTTGCAGGGCCAATTTCAACTGTTTCAAAACTTCCATTGCGTTTTGCAAGGTGCGGCCACAGTTGTGAGCAGAGAGGGTGACCCGTGTTTTATGTGGCAAATATTTCTTGCCAAGACTGTTTGAATGAAACACACCCAGCCTTTTGTAGCTACTTTGGTCCTGCTATAGGGAAAGTCAGCTATTTGGTTTGGAAATGCCTCTGTTTCTGACAGACAAGTATAAGCCAGATAAATTGGATGAAAAGATGTGGCAGAAAGAGGAATGTTTGCCCCTAAGGAATAAAGACATTCCAACTTCTACATCCTCACCCTTGGCTATAGTTCTGCTCTTGAGGCTAATTAAGAAATATGGATGTGTTGTTTTTCACTTCCTTAATTCTACCTTTGATTCTCCTCCCTCTTTACCCCTCATCCCTGAGGAGCAATGTATTTTCTTACTAGGTGAGGGGAAATTCCTAAAGAACTTCATAATATGCCTTGCCAGGATTATCCACCACACCTTGGAATTTCCTGCCACCCTGTGCACTGCCTCTCCACATTCTTTCCCACCCCTGCCAGATAATGGCCTTTTCTCCCCTTACTCTGCACCGAGTCCACAAGACTCTCATGACTTCCATCATTACCCAAAGAGCTAGACAAGAGTCAATTTCTCAAGTCCGGATCCACCCACCCATCTCTATATTTATTTGTAAATTTTTTGTTCAATAATTATTTACAGAGCATCTCCTGTATCAGGCAGGCTCCCAGGAGAAAACATGGGGCATGTACCAGCTGAGTGATCTGAGAAGAATTTAACACGGATGTTCAAAATGTGAGCTAGTGAGTATAGGGAACCTAGGAGAAATCAACAGAGAATTCTGGCTTCAGTAACAACAGGATTCATTACCTCCCCTAGACTTAAAGGGGTAAGAGGGAGAGATAATAGAACTGAAGAGGGACAGGGAGAGGGGGAGACACACTAGATGGGAACCTTGGCCTCTGATCAAGGGATGACACCAGACTACACCATCTTGGCCAGGAAGTAGCCTGGGAAGGAAACACCCTGACCTGCCTCTCCTCCTTTACATCTTCTAATCTTCCACCACATTCACTCTTAACAAAATTCATGCAGAAACAGAGCAAAAGGAAGTCTACTGATATCGCTCATACAGGTGGGCCTTCCAGGAGACAGAGCCTGATAGAGAGTAGATCTGGAGGGCAAACTCCTGAACACCTGCTTTGTGACAAACGAAATATACTGAACTGCTTACCGAACAAATATAGTTAGGTATCCTGCGGGAACAACAAACACAAGTGGTGGAAAATTGAATTGCTTTATTCCCACAAAGTTGCTCTTCTATTACCAATCTTGTTGCCACCATCTGCAAGATCTCTCAAATCAGAAGTGCACGAAATCTGGGCTTCATTCCGTGCACTTCTCTCTCATGCTCCTGCCCTTTTGCCTTTGGTTATATCACCGAGAACTGCTTTTTTACCCCTAAAATATTTTAGACCCATATTCTTCTCTACATCCCTACTATTGTTGCCCCCCCAAAAGCCTGTTATCTTGTTTATTACACAAGCAACCTACCACTCTCTGCATCTTCCCCCACATTGCCACCACAGTGACTTTTCGAAAACATCATTCTTTTCACTTATTGGTCTTGTTTCTCCCACTGCAATATAAGCTCCCCTGGGGTAGGAGTTATATGTTTTTGTTTACTGCTGTGTTCTCAGTGTGTATGTACGGCATTGGGTGGACACTCAAATATTTGCTGAATTTGAATATATGCAATGCCACTCCTCTGCCCCAAATCTCAATGACTCCCATTGCATATGGAGTTATACAGTCATTATTAGTATTAGCAACTATTATTTATTGAGTACAGTGACATGGTTAATGCTTGCAACCATGAAGTAGGTACTGTTATTATCTCTAGTTTATATCTGAGGAGACTGAAGATCAGAGGGATTCATGTGGTTAAATAAGGGAAAAATTCAAAGGACCTAGAGGAGAGCAGACCCATCAGATGGAAAAAGCCTGAATCTCTGAATCACTGTGCAGGGGGGCTGCCAGCCAAAGTCTTTTATTAAATGGTTGCGTGAGAAATAAATGTGCCTACTATACCAAATCTCTCATATTTGACTATTGATTTTTTATAATAGTTAATCTATCATGACTCATGTAACTATTATTCAAGATGGATTTAAGTGTCAAAAATCTATAAGGAAAATAACATTAAGAAAGATAGCCAACAAGACTAGCATATGGGGGTCAATTTTTTTGGTTTAAATAAAAATAACTCAGAGGGGTTAATAAGATTTCCAAAGAGGTAAAGGAAGAAATTATATTCATATAAATAGTAAAAAAATTATTTTAAAAAAGAGAACTAGGAAGGTATTCAAGATGGGATATGAAAAAAATATTTGAAATTCCAACATGGAAAATATAGCTATTGATCCATTAATCTACCTAAGGACACCTTGGCTGCTTCCAAGTTTGGGCACTTACAAATAAAGCTGCTGTGAACATCCATGTGCAGGTTTTTGAGCAGATATAAGTTTTCAAATCCTCTGGGTAAAAACCAAGGAGCACAATTATTGGATCATATGGTAAGAATGGGCTTAGTTTTGTAAGATATTGCCAAAACTGTTTTCCAAATGTCTGTGACAAGTTGCATTTCCACCAGCAGTGAAGGAGACTGCTTGTTGCTCCATGTCCTTGTCACCGTTTGGTATTGCCAGTGTTCAAGATTTTGGCTGTTGTAACAGGTGTATAGTGGTATTTCATTGTTAATTTAATTTACATTTTCCTGATGACATACGAAGTGGAGCATCTTTTTATATGCTTATTTCCCATCTGTACACCTTGTTTAATGAGATGTCTGTTTAAGTGTGTGGCCCATCTTTAAGTTGAGGTGTTTTGTTTTCTTATTGTTGAATATTTAGAGTTCTTGGTATATTATGGGTAAGCCATTTCTTGTCAGACATGTCTTCTACAAATATTTTCTCTGTGGTTTGTCCTCTCACTCTCTTGCCAATGTCTTTTGCAGAGCAGAAGTTTTTAATTTTAATCAGGTACAGTTTATTATTTCTGTTAAAAAGTAAAATTCAACTCAGTAACTTTTAAAATCTTATTGACCACATTCAATGATTCATGAATCAGGTGACATCCAACCTACCAGACAGAAAGAAACTCTAAGGTACTGTACAAAATGAAAGACTTTTATAGGCAGAAGCGAGCAGGAAGAAAGAACTTATGTTAGGCAAACAGTGGCTTGTTTGGGACGCCTGAGTGGCTCAGTCCGTTTAAGTGTCTGACTCTTGACTTCAGCTCAGGTCATGATATCAGGGTCGTGGGATGGAGCCAGGCATCGGGCTGTATGCTCAGCAGGGAGCCTGCTGGAGATCCTCTTCCTCTCCCTTCCCCCTCCTCCATCATTTGCACATTTTTCTCTCTCAAATAAATAAATACATCTTTATTTAAAAAAAAAACATGGATTATTTATTTTAGGATTACTTTTCTTTAAGGGCTAGCAGGGGTCTATCGGGAAGATTACTCATTGGTTGATTCTTGATGGACTAGTTTAAGATTCCATTTCTGGGAGAGCTGAAACTGTTTCAATTTTGGTTTGCTGATGTGGGGCTTAGCAGAAGTCCTTTTGGGGCCTGTTGTCTTGACTTTAATAATTCCTTCATAGATCATGCCTTTGGTGTTGTTTCTAAATATAGCTATTGAAATTGCTTTATAAATCCTCACTAGATGGGTGAAATGTTTCTTTGGACACATTGAATATAGTGATGACAAGTACATTAGGAATATAATTCACATTATAAATATATAAAACTTAGAAACCTGCTTGATATATTGGCAAGTCTTCAATATATCCTATATATGTCTTATAGGAGTATATATGTCCCATGAAAGTCCCAAAAGACAGCACTAAAACAAATCCCGCAGAAAAACACTTAAGATATATTGGAGGAAAAATTTCCACCAAGACCTGAGTCTTATACTTAAAGTGAGCTCCAATGCTAGTACTATAAATTCAAATATGTCCATACCTAGATGTATCAGAGCTAAAGAAAAAAAATATTTAAAGCTAACAGAATAAAAAATATTATCTACAGAAAAGGCAATCATTCTGATGGCAGACTTGTCATCAGCAACAAAGAATGAAGTCAACAGAGTACTAGGGTCAACTTCTTGAGGGAAAACAATAGTCTTGAAAATAGGTATACATAAACTACAAAACTATTGTCCAAAAGTAAAGGGGAAAACACAATTTCAGGCATATGGAGACTAAGGTCCTTACTGAAAGAAGTAGTAAAAAATATAGTTGAGCAAGAGGAAAAGATTTATTCTCGAATAAATACAAGAATAGCATAACAAGGGGCGCCTGGGTGGCTCAGTTGGTTAAGCAACTGCCTTCGGCTCAGGTCATGATCTCGGAGTTCCAGGATCGAGTCCCGCATCGGGCTCCCTGCTCCACGGGGAGTCTGCTTCTCCCTCTGACCTTCTCCCCTCTTATGATCTCTCTCACTGTCTCTCAAATAAATTTTAAAAAATCTTAAAAAAAAAGAATAGCATAACAAGATTGGCAAGATACTTTTTGGAAAACAAAATAAAACAAAGGTGGACACAAAAGAAGTCCTGAATTACTGGAGAACTATCATGAAGTTGGCAGTTCTCTCAAAATTAATCTGAAATACATTATGATACTGATTAAAATTTCCATAGCTTTTTGAAAATGAAACTTGACAAGATGACTATAAACTCTAAATGGAAGAATGAAAGCAGAGGACAGCCAAGATCATTTGAAGAAGAAGAAGATTGTGCTTGTCCTACCAGTTCTTAAAAAAACCTTTAAAGCTGTGGTCATTATGTGCCCAGGAATAGACATGCATGGCCATGGATCAACTGAGAAAGCTCAGAAGCAGATACAATAATCAGTGGAGCCACATATGTAACACAGATGGGGCTTCATATCAGCAGAGAAAGAATGTTAGTATGTGAATATTTTTTAAATCTTTGTAATATGTTTTTGTCTGTTATGCTTTTCTTTGTATATGCATTTGATCCTGGAGAAATGTAATAGGGAGTCTGAGTCTCGCTATAGACCCAGCTTTCCTTTCTTGTCAATATTTAACAATAATCTGACACGGATTTCTACTTCTCTCATTCTTTGTTTCAGCTCACAGTTGATTGGGAACTCAGAAACTGGAGAAGGAAACTCTGATTAAGTACCAGTTTAAATCTTATCTGCAAAATGGGGATAATGGTATG
The DNA here is from genome assembly GCA_003697995.1 of Taxidea taxus jeffersonii. Lineage (NCBI taxonomy): Eukaryota > Metazoa > Chordata > Mammalia > Carnivora > Mustelidae > Taxidea > Taxidea taxus. Next base: position 35,675 of record ML100496.1, on the reverse strand, counting down.
ACTACTTCAATGAGTGCTGTGAGATTTAAACGAGATAATACATACTAATGCTGAGAGCAGTCTTGGCTTGGAAAATGTTAGCTATCAGCATTACCATCCCACCCTCCCTTGCTTGACAAACTACTTTGTTGTAGGTGAGAGAGTCCTTATCAGATCTCAAGTACCCCAGTCACTGGGCCACTTAAAAACAATTTAGAAGAAGATATAAATTCTAATGGAACCCATGTCTTTTCCTACCACCCAATTTACATATTTTGAGACAGATTTCCAGGACTATCTCACCATAACGTATCTAGACAGTATAACAAATTGCACAGCTGGGACACTGTGCTCATTAGGGTCAAAAAGTTTCTTTCCTACACCAAGTTGCATATACACATGAAACTCTACTGAAGAATTTGCCATCCCTACATAGTGTGTAGATCATCAAATAAAATTTCCTTTCCACATTTGTACTTCACTGAACTACATATATTTTGATGATGTTGAGAATAATTTTCATTGTTCCACTTATCACGTTATTTCATTTGACGTCATTAGGAATAATGAAGTAACTGAAGCCTTCTGAGAAATCAATGGGAAGAAATTACTTTGACTCTGCCCTTCTCACTGAAGGTCAGGATTGTTAGGACAGTATTAACTATCAACCTGATACTTGGGAACAAGTCTAGGCTTGAGAGCATTACTCAAGTTGATCTATAGCTCACTGCACTAGATTTTACATACTACACAGTGCTTTGTTTCCTTAGTAACGTCAACGCTTTGTGTTTTTCAAAAGCAACATATTCAGTATTCCTTAGCAGACTGACTTCTTGGACAGTTTGTTCTCAACAGTGAATTGATTGGAAGTTGATCACAAGGTATATCCAGTTATGTACATTTTTGAATGTCTGAAATATCCATGAAAGAGGTTACAAAGATACATAAGGCCCAGTCTCTGACTTTGGGTGTCACAAAAATCTAGTGAAAGAAAAAGAGAAATACATTGAAGGGGTTACAATTAATCCAGAGGAGGAAATGATTCTGTTTTCAAGAGACATCAGCAAGACTTCGCAGAGATTTCTGACATAATGACAGGATTTTAAGGGATGAATAGAAGTTCATTAAACAGACTTAGTAAAAAAAGACATATTTAGTAGTATTGAATTATGAAATAATACACTGTTTCTGAAAATTAAAAGTGTTCACAAATTCACTATACTAACCATAAATACATCTATGAATATTAAACATATGTATGGTCCATATATACAATGGAATATTATGCAGCCTGACAAAAGGATGGACACCTAACTTTTGTATCAACATAGATGGGACTAGAAGAGATTATGCTGAGTGAAATAAGTCAAATAGAGTTAATTATTATATGGTTTCATTTACTTGTGGAGCATAAGGAATAACACGGAGGACATTAGGAGAAGGAAAGGCAAAGTGAATTGGGGGAAATCAGAGGGGAAGACTAAGCATGAGAGACTGTGGACTCTAAGAAACAAATGAGGGTTTTGGAGGGGAAGGGGGTGGGGGATGGGTTTTCCTGGTGGTGGGTATTAAGGAGGGCATGAATTGCATGGAGCACTGGGTGTGGTGCATAAACAATGAATCTTGGAACACTGAAAAAATAAAATAAAATAAATAAATAAAAATTAAAAATTTTTAAAATTACCATATACATAACTTGTACTCATTAACTTGCACAAAAAAATTAGCCAAAATTCAGTAGCTAAAAGCAAGGGTTGTTTATTTTTGCTTTTGTATCTGCAAGTCTATTGGAAGTCTGCTGACAACCACCTGGGTTTAGGCAGGGCAATTCTGCTCTCTTCCTTCTTTTGTGACCAGTAGGCTGCCTGAACTTGTCCTTCTTGTTGTAATGGCAGGCATGTAAGAAGGCAAGTGGGAACACTAACGTTTTTTCAAATCTAGGCTCAGCACTGGTACACTCTCATTTCCAGCATTTGCCATTGTTCCAGGCAGGTTACAATGGCAAATCTCAAGTCAAGGGGCAGGGAAGTGTACTCCACCCTTGATGTGGCCATCCTAAGGATGTGCCTGCTGGGATGGGTGAAGAATCAGTGCTATTAGTAGAATCCACTTCATACTTCCAGCAGGGATTTGCCCCAGCTTACAACAAAAAGCATGGAAGGGGGTCTATTATGAAAAGACATATCTATGGAGAGACCATTTACAATAAAACCCCAGGAAACTGTCCTAATCAGGCATGGCATGAGTTCTGAGATTTCTGACAGTCAAAAGGAAAAAGGAAAAGGAAAATTTTATTTGCAAAAGGGCAAAGAAAATGAGATGTCTGAGAAAAGGAAGACCAGCAATTTGCAAGGAAAATGAAATACATACACTCATATCTAACTCACCAACATATTTACTCTATGTGCATGCATTCCCATACATTCTATGTGGTTAGAAAATGGGCTCTTGCGAATCACATGATAAATTCTTCATCTAAGTAATCTGTGCATGTCCACCATTCATTCTCTTCCCCTCCCCATATACTGTGCAACCTTTGTGTGTAATGTCCTTTTTAACTAGGGGAAGGAACCGTCCCATACCTCCAAGGAATATCCTATTTTTCAACCAAGAAAGACCAGACAAGATAACCAGGCAGATTTTTTTCCATCTGTGTCTAGTGTCTGACTGGACAACAAAGAAGTCTGATACTTAAGCCAACTTGTCTGCAACATTTCACTTGCTTTGCTGCTGTTAGTTGCCAGGTTGAAAAGTAAAAGCAAAACAAAACAGTCTTTACCAAAATCTGGGCCTTTTATTCCCCCACTTAATAAATATTTGAATCTATCTGTTGCCTCACATCCTGTGTGAGTTGGTAGAAGAACCAGTTTGGCTGTTTCATACAGAAACAAATATTTAGATGTGTGCCTTCAGGCAGATGTCCAAAACAATGGAGATGCCTCATATGTGTACACTGTTTTTAACTTTCTCAGACAAGTGGCAACAAGGTTTTGGGTCTGTGACAGCCTCTGATTGTATTCTAGTTAGTAACTCTGTGTGAACTGTGTGAACCTGAAACATCAGTTAATATATATATATATTTTTTAAGATTTTATTTATTTATTTATTTGACAGACAGAGATCACAAGTAGGCAGAGAAGCAGGCAGCGGGGGTGGGGAAGCAGGCTCCCCCGCCAAGCAGAGAGCCCAACTCGGGGCTCCATCCCAGAACCCCAAGACCATGACCCGAGCAGAAGGCAGAGGCTTCAACCCACTGAGCCACCCAGGGGCCCCAGCTAATGTATTTGAATCTCAATTTCTCCATTTGTAAAAATGATGACAAGTGTATCTGCCTCAAAGCATAGTTGTGAGGATTAACACTGAGATTGTGTATGTGTGTGTGTGTGTGTGTGTGTGTGTGTACATGTGCACCAGGTCCAGGGTAGTAGTACATGTTAGGTATCCAGTAGATGTTGGACCCCTTTTTCCTATGATGTTAGGGGGACTATGCCTTATTCGGGAAGCACATGTTATTCAATGTATCAAACAGATTAAGTTAAATAAATAAGAAAACTGAGCTACAAAGTAATCAGGTGAGTTTCCAGTGGTCACACAGAAGGAAACCAGAAACCACACTTCCTGGGTCTCAATCCCTGGTTTATTCTATTGTTATAGTCTTCCTGCATACCCCTGCTCATCCATTATTTATTTGCCCCCACTGTATACGGGACACTTGTTAGGCACTGCACATTTAAATATGTAAAAGGGACTTGCCCTCAACCAGCTTATGGTCTAGAGGAGTGCAAAGAGAGAAAAACAATGATATTACCTTATAAGAGAGTTGGTAACAGAGGATATGGTCAAAGATCAAGGAAAAAGAATTTCAGTGATGTTGAGAGAATAACTTCTTTCCTTCCTCGACTTTCCCACAAACTGCATTTGGTCATCCAGTCTCAGTGCAGACCCATGCCCATACTTGTTACTATATCCCCACTCAGACCCCTCCTCTGAGCTCCACACACACATATCAATCCACCTTCAACCTTTCTGACGTCTCAAAGCCCTTGAAACTCACACCAAAAAGCCAAGCTGTGATTTCTCCCCGTATCTCCTTCCTGGGCTCCCTAGCTCAGTGCATTCACCCCTGCTCATCCAGGCGTGCAGGTCAGAAACCCAGGAGCCAATCTCAGGCAGGTTCCCTCCCCATCGCCCCACATGGTGCCCATCCTGCAAGCTGTCAGTTCCACTTCTCACGTGCTCTTCCAGAAACCCATTCTCTCTCCGCTCACACTGCCACCAACGGTCCCACTACCTTTATTTCTTGTCTGAACTGTTCTTATAACTTTACTGTTACTACACCGAATCCGATCTTACCCTGATCCGCTCTTCACACTATAGTCTGGAAAAACCTTCTGGAAACAGAAATTCAGTACAACACCTTCCTTCTTAGAACCTTTGCATGTCTTCCCATGTGTGTTGCCTACGGACTTGATTCCTCATCACAGCCCATGAGACCTTGTGTGATCTGGCCTTCTCCAGACTTCCTAACTGCACCTTCCCACAGATAGCATCCCACTCTTCCCACGTTGGTTCTGCTACTTACCTTTCAGCTTGCTGCTTCTTATTAAAATGATGTACTATGTTATTCATCTTGGGAACAAGTTTCAGTGAAAAGTGAGAAGTAAGACTTTCTGTCTCCTCTCCCTTCCAGATGTTCTCTCTTTGACTCCTCAGAAGCTCATTCAGTTGGGATGGCTCAGGGTGCCAGTGTGGGTACTGGGGATGACCCAACCTGGAAAGTTTACTGGAGTGTGCATCTCATGCTGCATTTGGCTACAGAGAGGCAGGTGGCAGGCAGAGGCTTGTTAGAGCAATATCCAGCCGCTTCTCTTTTTTTTTTTTTTTTTTTTTAGATTTTATTTATTTATTTGTCAGATAGAGAGAGAGTGCAGGAGCAAGCACAGGCAGACAGAGTGGCAGGCAGAGGGAGAAGCAGGCTCACTGCTGAGCAAGGAGCCCGATGTGGGACTCGATCCCAGGATGCCAGGATCATGACCCGAGCCAAAGGCAGCCGCCCAACCAACTGAGCCACCCAGGCGTCCCCAGGTGCTTCTCTTTAAGGAGGATGGCCTTAACTAGCTAAGCTTAATGGCACAATTTCTGTTTGGGTCTGGTCTCAACTCCCCATGTACTACATCAAACAAACTCTTTGGATCTCTTCCTGAGTTTTTCCTGAATCGGGGACCTAAGACATTTTCATGCTGAGGTACTGATTATCTGTAACAGGGCTCTTTATGTTATTTTATAGAAAATCCATACCCTTTGCACATGCTGTTTTTCGTGTTTCGTGTTTCAAACATTGAACCGCTAAGGATGCTTTGCTTGCTTCCAAAATGCGAACCAGGGATAGGCAGGTAAAAAGTTACTAACTAGCAAGGCTTGATTCTGAGTGCAGAATCCAAATGCCTTTTGGTAGTCTCTGTACTCAAGGCCAGTGGCCTCATTATTTTCCTTTGAGGGTTTAGTGTGTGGTTTTCTGTCTCCCTGTTTTTGGTATGTCAGAAGGAAGCATTTTAAGACTCCTTGAGTTAGGAAGGCTAAGTTCCTGAATGGGGTCCAAGATCAAAACAGACTCCCCCATTGGGGAGATACCTGCACAGGATTAAATTTCCCATGCAGCAGCATGAACCATCCTCCTGGTTGCCCTGGTTCACCACCTTAATGTTTAACCAGTTCATGCTGACAGTCTCAGGGGTTGCAGCTCTGTCCGACAGCGAAGTTCATATTATTTCCATCATAGTACGTTATTCTATTCTTTAGGAGGAAGTGTTTTAGGTGATGCCAAGTGAGAATTTACTAATTATGTTGCTCCCTGAATCTGTCATGGTTTTAAGGGTTGTTTTTTTCCTCCAGCTAGCAAATTTGGGATCTCTCATTTCCTGCCTTTCCAAATACTATAGACTCTTCATGATCTAGTTCCTTTTTTACAGCTAAATAGAGTCTCTCTGCTATTTTGAAATTTCACAGCCTTTGCTGTTTGTTCATTCCTATGTTACTTTCTTCCAAAAAGTAGTTAGTGCCACTTAATCACAACTATATAATTGTCTAGCTTCTTGGATGGTCGTTTTGGAGGTGTCAATAGTTTCTTTTCATTTAATAAAGTCACAGATTAATAATGACTTCCTTGAACGCAGGAACTAGCCCTTCCCTTTTATTGGATCCTCAGGTTATATCCAAAAACCTGGGCACAGAGTTGATGTTTTATAAAAGTTTGTTGCTTGTTCTCACTTTAAGTGGAAAAACACCCATCAAATCCGAGTCCAAAAACATGCAAAGTAATGCAAGCTGGAAGGAGGCAGAGTGGTTTGTGGTAAGCAGTCATGTCTACACAATGTACAGAGGGGTTAAGAACATGGATTTTAGAGCTGTACAGACCCAAGTGCAAATCCTGCTTTTGCTACTGGTTAATTATGTGATGTAGTAAGTTAATAACATTTCTAAGCCCTTGTCTCTCATCTGTAAAATGCAGAGAATATCTCTCTTATTATAGATTGTTGTGAAAACTGAATGAGAAAACACATGCAAGTGCAGACACAATACCTAGTTCGTAGCAAATACTCAACAAAGAATACATACACAGGGTTAACTAATAGTAGCAGTGTCGATATCAGTACAATATCAATATTGGTAGTGTTAAGGTCAATCCTGAAAGAGCATTGCCTTTGGCCTCAAGGTCTAATTATGACAGTTATTAGTTATGTTGTCTAAGTCAGGTAGGGTCCTCTGGGAAGTGGATGACAAGACAGGAAGTTTGAGACACTTGCTGGGGGAGAATGCTACAAGGCATAAAGATGGAGGGCACAGGAGAGGGTAGGTGAGGCCCGTCTGACACTGTGAAAGGAGAGCGGGAAGGCAGGAGCATCTGGTAGGAAGAGTCTCTGCAGATCTGAGTACAGTTCCGAGGAAACCCTGATCTGGCCAGTGCAGAGCCTTAGAGTAGAAGTTGGAGGAACCTCATGTTGGGCAGGAGGACACAGGCTCTAGCGGCATTGCTGTCCTCAGTCACAGCCTGCAAGCAGCCCAGGTGGAGGGCGGCCTCGGCGCCAATGCTGGTATCTGTCTGAAGATGCAACGGCATTGTCATCTGTGCTATGTAGAGCAGATTTTCTGTAACAGAGATCAGGACAGTGCAGCTCCATGCCCTCTGCTTGGTCTCAGACTCGTTAGTCCATCTGTTAGAGTCACCTTGTCATCTGTGACATAAAGAACACAATAAATAATCCTGGAGATAGTGCAAGATTTCACTGAGATGATTTACGTGGAAGATCTGGACCATAGTCAGGTGTTGTGAAAAGGTCCATTCTTTTCCTTTTGCCCTAGTTTTATCTTCTGTCTTTAACTTCCCATCCCTTAAAGATAGACTCACAAATGTTTCTAACCCCTCCTAAGCATCAAGGCTGTAGCTAGTAGCTCCACATTTTAAAATCCTTCCTTTTGTCTCAGTCATCCAATATTTGGCCAAATATCCTAGAATTAAATTACCCAGATAATGACTCTGGCCATTTTGTTGCTTATCTAGATTTTTAAAAGGTCTCCAAAGTGGGGGAAAAAAAAGAACAGAGAAATGAAAAGCAATTCATATTTAGCATTAAGTTTCTTTTTCCTTGAGGGAATAAAGCTTGCTTTTCTTTGAGATTAAATACTTTATGGGAACACTATGTCTTGAAGGCTTTATCCTATTCAAGTCATTGGGGCATTCCAGAACTAGAATTATTTAGATCAGAGAAGATGAGCTGAGTGGGGAAGATTGCTATCTTGAGACTACTGGAGTTCTCAAAAAAGAAACCTTTCTGAATCCTAGCCCACCAATACACCACACAAAGGGGCAGAGGTTGAAATAATTACATATTGCACAGAGAAATTGAAAAACATAAAACATCAATAATGGAGTCCTACAGAGGAGTTTTTTTATAAGTTGTGGCAAGCAGAGATATAAATACACAGTTTTTAAATGACTCTTTCTATGCCCAATCTTTTTTGTAAATTGCACTTGGTAAAAATTACATTTTGCTTTTGCTTCTGCTTGATTCTAACAAATCACAAAGGCATGATGCAGGCTCAAAACCTTTTCATGAAGTTCACTCTCCCAGCTTCAAACACCACCAGTTTGAATTGGTTATTTTCCAAAGATTTCACAATGTTGTATGGTTGTCTTTGGATGCCTTGATATACAAACAAAATAAACAGTTTAATATTACTCTCTCTAATAAAGCATCTTTGTTCCATGTCTGGCTTAGCTAGACCAACCTTGTCTGTACCTGTTCATTCTGGATTTTTATTTGAATCAAGGAATTTTGAGATCCATTCTGTGACATGGAAGAGAGCACCTAGTTTCCGTGATGCTG
>ML100496.1:12009-26912 GCA_003697995.1 Taxidea taxus jeffersonii | reverse complement strand
GTTCAGATGTTGACAGCAGACTAGGCACAGGCAGAAGCAGGAAGGTCGGGCAGGAGGCAAAATAATTCTGGTGAAGGATGAGAGTGAGTTGGATTGTGGCGGTAGAGGTGAGTGTAATTAGGAGGAAACACTGAACAACTTTAACTATCAGTTTCCAACTATAACTTCTGCTTGCCATTTCTGTTTCTGTTATTATTTTGCATTCCATCTGCCACGACTCTTATTAAATTTCTTCAGTGTTTCTCTCTCCATATGCTATTCTTAATCATTTCTTTGGGTCTATCTTCCAGTTCACTAATTTTTCTTCAGCTTATTCTAGGCTACTATTTATACTACATGTTGATTTTAATATCAGTAACTATATTTTTGACTTACAAATTATTTCTCAGATACATTTTCAATGATGTCTTACTCTTCTCCATATCTGTTTTTTTTAATGTTTTTAATCATCTAAAACATACTTATTTCATAGTTCCTATATACCTGAAGCTCTAGAAGATCTACTTCTGTTGTTTATTGGTCTACTACCTCTCCCTATGGATTATTCCTTCACAAATTATGTAATTTTTACTTGTGAGCTAATCTTCGGTGGGGCTTCAGCTTGAAAAATATTTTGTAACCTTGTTCTGCCAGAATGGTTTCATGTTTGCTCTCCCCAGAGCTACCAAAATAATAGCTGTCTGGAATCCCTTTTCTGCTAATTTCTCAGCTTGCAATTTTCCAGATCTCTCCTGGAGTATCTATTTAACCTCCAAACTCAAGCATAGCAGGTATTTGGTAAGAAATCACCATAGATGATGATTTTGTTTTTATGTCCAGGCTGATGCACAGATCTTATTTGTGAATTCCTCTAACAGTAGATAGATTCCTTTAAGCCCTATACTTTATTTTCATAGTCCTTGGGAGGCTCTTTCTTTGTGGTGGATATCAGGTACACAACCATCTATCCTCAGTGCTCCAGCGCTAATATCTCATTCATTGTTTGCTTAAGCACATCACAGTTAAGACCTTTGTTAGAAAAAGGGTCAGCTCATGAGCTTACTGGTGAAGTTTGCAGTTTTAGGGTTCTTACAGATTTCCCTTTCTTGTCAACTGAGTTATTCATTTAAACAATGTTGGTTGTCCAATGTGACACATTGGCAAAAATGAAGTCTGGTTCTTCATAATCTGTTATTAGTTTACAGTTCTGGGTTCACATTCCATGTATCACTTACAGTAGCTACCTAAGTTAGCCAGACTGACAAATGGTTACTTTGCTTCTTCTCTTTTCTTCTGGATTTCTTCCCTTGCTAATCTCTTATGTCCATATATGACTCATCCATTGAGGCCCTGCTTGAATGTCACTTCCTTTAGGAAGCCTTCCCTCATCTGCCAGAGGAAAGTTATCTTCTCTCCCACAGGATCTTAGCTGGGTCTCTTATTTAGCACCTGTTGACTCCCACATCTCTTGTGCCTATTACTATGCTCTTACTTTTTCCCACCCTGAGTACTGAACTGGAAACTTGATCCAGGACAAGATGTGTGGTTAATCCATTTTGTATATATCCCAGATGCAGCACTATAGTCTTTCAGAGTCTGAGAGCTTATTAAACAAAATTGAATTTAAGCAGAGTCTCAAACAGAAGCTATAATGTAAACATTCTAGAATGGGATTAGTATACACCAAGTGAATGCATAGATTAGGTATCTATAAATCCATTATAATCTTAAGACCTAATAAAAGTAAAAATAGTCTAAATGGCTGAACCTGTCACATTTCAGGCACTTTGTTAGTGCTTTACTTATAAGATCTCTAATTCTTATGATAATTCTGAAAAACAGATGAGGTTAAGGTAGTTCCTCAAGATCACAGATGCAGAATTGATGTTTGGATCTAGATCTATCTGGCTTCCAAAGACAACAAAAGGCAAATGCACATAAATACTAACATAGAAAAGCTATTTGCTTTACTGAAGATAAAATATTGTTTATTCTGTGTAGATGACCAGAAATCATGGGCTGATGTTGGTGGGATTGGGACGATGCCACTCATTGTGAAAGCCCACCTCTGGGATCACCTCCTCCAGGAAGCACTGGCTCCCCATACTTGCTTAGTTTCCTCCTACTGAGCTTCCACAGTCCTCCATGTATTTACCTTAATTGTTATGCTTTAATTAGTTGGTTTTAACAGTCTGTTTATGGGACTGTGTCCCCATTAGGCAATGACTGATGTGAAAATAGGAACTTTATTTTTTTACTCTGTTTTCTAATTTTTTCCCATAAGATATGAATAGTGTTCTTACCAAATTTTTTACATGCCCTTATCCTAGTCTTGGAGGCTCACAATACAAATTAATAAAGATTTTAAGAAGTTCCACAGAAAAGAGATTCATTTAGCCTTAACTAAAGAAGCATTTCCCAACCTCACCTGACCACAGGGTCTTTTTTCTCAGAACACTCATTAATTTATTATGCATCTAATGCTCCAGAAAATAAATCTTGAGGAATAGTGTTCTTCCCTGATTTTCTTGAATGTTCTCTTTCTCCTCATTTTTGGGATGACAGGTAGATAATGATAGTGACAGATACTGGAACCCACTAATTTTATTATATAAGAGGAATCCCCCTCATACCAATTGCTAAAAGAAAGTATGCTAGGGGCGCCTGGGTGGCTCAGTGGGTTGGGGCCTCTGCCTTCGGCTCAGGTCATGGTCCCGGGGTCCTGGGATCGAGCCCCGCATGGGGCTCTCTGCTCGGCATGGAGCCTGCCTCTCTGCCTACTTGTGATTTCTGTCTGTCAAATGGATGAATAGAATCTTTGGGGAAAAAAAAAAGAAAGAAAGTATGCTGTGTAAACACGGAGATGTTAAAGAAAACTCAACTGTTAACAAGAGAATGGACTTGGCATTTCTGCCTTGGAGGGAACCATACTTGTTCCAGGGATGTGGGAGGGGGCCTTTCCTTGAACCCAAATCTGCTCTTTGCTTTGATTTCTCCTTTAGAACGTGATTCTGTTCCTTCAGAAGCATGGACTTCTTTGTCCATTCTTTCTGTTGGAGCACATAAATCTGAGTGGCAGCTCTAATATTGAGAAATACAAAACAAGGGAAAGAGTTCAACAGTTTTCTCAGTGCTAATGACAGCCAAGGGCTGAGCCCTGTGTGTCGTAAATGACAGGGCTGTCCAGGGGGTGGGAAGAAAATCCTCTGTAGGCAGTTTTTATCTTTTTTTATATTTTTTGGTTTTAAGGAGTAGGATCTTTTGGTAGCAGAAGCAGTTGCAATCAGCTTCACCTGTTTTTTTTGATCTCACAGCTCCTCGGGGACAAAGGGAAGGGAAGATGACCTGGAGAAGCAGAGGGGTAGTGGTGCCAAGTCCTCAGCAGCCCTGCTTTCCAAAAGATGTACTGTGCAGAGGTACCTTACTTTTTATAACCACTTTGGTGTCTCTCGCCCCATGAAATGACTCCTGAAAAGTCTCTTTCTCTGTGGCCATAAATGCCTCTACTATGATCCTCAGGAAAACACTCGTAAAACACACTCATGTGAGGAATTCAACCTTATTTGTCTCCTGGGTCCCTGGTATACTACAGACACAGGCACAGACCTATATTTATTACCAAGACATTTGGGTGTAGTGGCCCCCCAAGATTCTTGGTGCTCACTGCAATTATAAAACACTTGCTAAGGTAGAGGAATGAAGATATTTTTATTCCTTGAAGCTGTTGTTTCTGTCTTGCTGACTCTGCTTGGTAAGTGGGTGGATTCAATCAAAAATGAAAGTTAATTCTAAAATATTGCTGGTGAACATTTTCATAAAGGAACATGACTATTGCTAAGGACCTGTCATAGAGCAGCATTACGTCTTTTTGTTCCGCTAAATTCTCATGATGCCCCATAAGGTAGTTATTCCCTTTTTACATATTAGGAAAATAGATGTCAGAGATCAGGAGGTCACAGAGCTGCAGAATAATGGAGCTGACCCTTGAAACCAGGTCTGCAATAGCTCCGACAGTGTAATAGAAAGTAGGGGAGAGGTGGGGGCAGTTTTAGGTCATTGCCTGGGAGGTAACACCTGCATAAAGATGTGAAGGACAGGAGCTCACAGTCTGTGTGGGAAGGTACTACCAAAGGACATGGGATCAGGGAGGCATGAAAAGCTGGGGCCATTAAAGCGACTCATCTCCTATACTGGGCCTATAAGCAAGGACTGAGGGGAAGAGAAGGAGACTAGGGGAGGAGGCAGGGTCCAGACAACACAGGGTCTTGGGGGGCATGCTAACATGGTTTCATATCATTTTAAGACCAAGAAGAAAGCCCTGACAGGTGAATTGGACTAGCTGGTACCAGTGGAAGTGGAGACCAATGAGCAGAGTTGAAATATGTGTCTGTTGAACAGATAGAAGGGTTTGGTGATGTTTTAGATGTGGGGACTCAAGGATCATGGCTGGGTCTCTGAGTTTATGGTGAATGATGGTACCCCTTCCCAGAGAGAGTGAGAAGAATGGGGAGTACAGGGCCTTCAGGAGCAGGAATCACAAGTACTATTTGGAGCACTGACTTAACAGTGTCCACATGAGGAAAGCAGAAACTACTAACTTTTCACCCAAAGAGGAATTTGTTGCTGGAAAATGGTTGCAGAGGTCATGGTTGCATTATAATGAGGTACTTTTGCTTTTTATGGGCTCTTTCCTCCATTCATTGTTTTTTCTTTCTGATTAAAGATAATAATTAAAATATCTCCAGGGCCCCTAAAACTGTTGTGCACTCAAGGTACTGTGCCCGCCATGACCATGGGGGTAAGCTGACTGTACTAATGGTCCTGAAGGGACTGGAGAGCAGAAGGGAGCAGGATAGTGCATAGAGATGGGGAAGCCGTTGCCCCCAGCAGGTGGGAATTCACCACACTCGCCCACTGACTGTGAGGGAACCCCAGCTCCCAATGCCTCACAAGGGCTCTAATTACTCTCCCAAATGCTACAGCAACCTCTACTATTGATGGTGTGTAAACCATCCTTACAGAAACCATTGGAATCATGGCAGCTGCCACTGAGCGGAAGACATCAAGGTGCCATGGCCAGAGATGCTGCCAAGAGCGCAAGTGTTTTTCATTGCTTTCCCTTCCTCATCACCATGGAGGCTTCAGAGTCTGGGAGTTGTCACTTGCAGGCCTCCAGTCCTCGCAGGACCAGGAAAACATAAGAGAGCAGACGCCAGTCAGTAATCAACAAATATCTGGCACGTGCCTGCGAAGTCTGAGATGTCTGCGGAACATTCTACCGGAACCGTCAAGTGAGATCACCTGGAAGGGAGTGTAGAGAAAGAAGAGTCAGCGAACTGAGTCTAAGAATAAGATCACCATTTCCACCAGACCAAGGACGAGACAGGGACAAACTGGAAAGGTAGAAAAAGCAGAGGATCAGCTGTGTTAAATCCTGGTAACGGGGGGAGGAGGGCGAAGGCATCAAGGTGCCACTAGAATTCACATCACGAGTGTCATGGGTAACCTTGACGAAGGTAGTTTCAACGAAATGCTGTGCAAGGACACCAAAAGGGCTTTGTGTGTCCTGATTATTTTATGAAAACCCTCGTGATGTGTGGATTATTACCCCACATATCCCCTGAGCACTGGGATAAAATTCCAAACTCAGGTTTCTGACAAGTCCAGTTAGTTCTCCTTCTACTATTTCAAAAATTCATAAAATAATCACCCTCCTTCCTTTGCAAACAATGACATGGCAAAACAGAATGTTCTGATCCTCTCTTGCAGAAATTCTGGCCACGTGCAACTTGGCCCACATGGAGTCTCAAATTAAAAAACATACTTGGATACAAAATTCCACAGCCACTAGGAGTTCTCCTGGAGAGGCACTGTGAGTGTGTGCAGATGGAAACCAGAAGTGGGTATGGTCTTCTCATTACCACCTCCCCCGACACTTATTTTATCATCCTTCCCTTAAAGACCAGGGAAGATTTTGTGTTCTGATCCCTTTATTTTCAGGCAACTGCAGGGAACTTTAGATCACATCTGTCAGCTAAAAATTCCAAGGAAGCTGCCTGTATGCTAGTCGGGCTTCAGAAGATGAAAGGTCAAGTAATAACTGGTGAGGGAGAGGAGCTGCAAAAGAGGAAAATGAAAATCTGCTGAAAAACAGGGAGTTACTGTAGAAGGCTACGGAGCTGAGAAGGGTCCAGGAGAACATTCTCAGCTGATTCCAAAATGTCCATGAAATCACTGCCCAGAATGAGCGGCACCAGCAGGAATATTAAGAGAGAGAGAGAGAGGAAGATTCCAAGGAAGAATGACGTTCTGAGGCTTTTAGTTATCTGGGGAGAAAACCAGGTACATTCCTTCTGCCAGTTCCTAAATGTGTCTGTTGCCTGGGTTTTGCAACGGTCTCCTAATTCATCTCCCTGCCTGGGGCACAGGACCCTCCCCCTCCCCCGAAGGACTCTCTGCACGCACAAGAATAAATGTGGCCCCTTCACATGGGAATCATCAGGCCCTGTGGGAGGGAGGAGAAGGGAAGGAAGGGGCTGATCGAGGCTTGACTGCACAGACACAGTAAACTATGTTAGGGTTCTGCCATCAGAGTGCTCGTACTCCTACCCTGGGTCCTCTACCCCTCACTAGCTGGGCACCTTGGAAGAAGTCTCTGACCTTTCTGCACACCCGTTTCTGTCATCTGAAAACAATGCGATGAAGAGCGGCAACCTCTGAAGTTCAGTGTGATTTTTAGAAGAGCTACTATAGGTAAAGTATCTGGACTTGTACCTGGTACATGGGGTAAGCGCCAGCAAGGGTGAGCAAACAGTGAAAGGTAACAATGCCTTAATGCACAGTACAAACCATGTGTGTCCAGCCTCTCTGTTGAGAGCCCGCATTGGGAATGTTACCAAAGTCCCACTTTGATAGCTCAATATGTGTATTTCATGTTTTCGTACAAACGCATCTACACACACACACACATACCCACACGCACCATGTGCTTGGACAGAGTCTATTTAGAAGCTTAATGAGGATAAGACACTATTAAAAGGATTTTGTTACAGTTACATGGAAACAGCCAAGGGCCTGTGCTCCCTTCCCCGTCTCCCCTGATTACTCTGGTTGGAGAAGGGGCGTGTTTTGTCCTCCTCACTGAGGAATTCTCTGTGGAAAGGAGCTGAGACACACCTAGCAGGAATTCTGAGCAGAGGCTGTGCATGGAGGCTGCACCCCAAGCTGGAACGTGTAGCCTCATCTCCTGGAGAGGCAGAAAAATGCATCGCATCATCCAGTAAGGATGGCGATGACTTGCTTTGGGACCCACAGTTGCTGAATGGCAAAGCCCATACTAGGACAGTGGTCGTCTGCCTCTGAGGCGAGGTGGCATTCTGATGATGGCCCGAGCTTCCATTGACCTCTTCAGGGTCTCCTTCTCCTCTCACTTCTCCCACCTTCATGACTGGCTTCTTCATTTCATCTCTCATTTTGCGGTTGATCCTTTCTCTTCTAGGTTGTGATAAGATGAAAATTTTATGGCTGAGATCAAGATGTCTGCAGGTGCAGTTTCTCCCAAGGGGTCGCCCTCTACGGCTTATGGATGATTGCCTTCTTGCTGGGTTCCCTTCTATGGCCTTCCCTCTGTGCACCTGCATCCCTGCTGTCCCTCTCTGTGTCCCAATTTTCTCCTCCTATAAGGACACTGGTCAGATTGGGTCAGGGTCTACTCTGTTGGCCTCTTTTTTAACTTAATCACCTCTTTAAAGATGCTATTTCCAAACACAGTCACATTGTGAGGTACTAGAGGTTGGGGCTTCAACATATGAGTTTGGGGGGGGACACAGCTTATCCCATAATACTGACTCATGGGGTTTGTGTGCCTACTGGGCATTGTACCCTTTGCCAAACCTTGGAATCCTACTGGACACCGCAATGCTCACATCGGTTTTGGGGCATTATGAGCTTGACAACAGAGTATCTGCTGAAAACGCATTTTCAAAGAATTAGGATGTGGTCAATGTAGCAAAATGTTGAGACTGTGACCTACCTCAGGCTAGTACTTTGGAGTCCAACAGATGTCAAGTAGCACTGTATTTCCTTTGAAATTTTACAATAACCTGAGATGCCCCTCAGGGGCATCTGCTCTGCTCTGGCACCCAGGGTAACCCGGAATCCAGTTTGAGAACTCTATCACGTTTGGTCTTCCCAATAATTAAGAGTTACATATAATCCATTGAACTGTTTGTGAAAAGAGGAAATGGGTGCTAAGACTAGATCTGTAATTTCACTAAGGTAACACAGTTAATAAATAGGAAACCTAGGTCCATCTGCTTTTAAAGCTCAGTTTTCTCTCTATTGCTGGGGCAGGTAGAGTTGATCAGCATACGACATCTAGTCCCACCTCCTTTCAACCACCATACCTCCCTGTACTGCTGAAAGCTCAACGAAAAACCACTCTTTCCATATTCCCTTGTGGCAAAGGTTCAGGACATAAAGTAGGACTTGCAAATCAAATGTGCTCACAAGAAATTTTAAGGGGGAAGTAAGACAAAGGTCATAACAAGGGCTGAGATGTGCGCATTTTCTCCTCTTGTGTAAATCCAGCAACTTGCCTCTAAGCTTGACCATCAAGATCATTAAAGCACTGAGCAGACTCAGAGTCCTTTTGCTCAACTGCCACATTTCTGGAGGTCAAGGTGGTGACAGCAACAGGAGCTTCCTTGGATGGCAGCCACTGAGTCATGCTCTTGAACTCAGTTCTTTCAGTAGCTAGCCGCAAATTCCCCATTCTTTGGTTGCACAGTAATAGCAGCTCTGGGGTGTGGGAGAAGAGGTGTGATTCTTGTGATGCTCTGGGGCATTCCTAGATATACAGCTACTGTCCACATTTCCAGCCTTTTTAATACTTTAGAAAGCCCTGAATTCCCTGTTAAAAGGTCTTTAAAAATCCTTGAGTGATATATGTTTCCTACTCATATGTCTGAGTGATATCATTATATTGCACTATGTTAATAACTTATAGAGAAAAGCCACTACATTAGTACTAAAAAAAATAGAAAGCATAAAAGAGCATTCCAGCCATCATGGCCTGTGTGCTTAGAAGGCTCAGATGGGAGGAAATTTAGGAACACCTCAAAAAGATAGGAAATTAAATTCTATGTAAAATCCAGTGGCTATAAAAGAATATTGCTAGGAAATTAATAGGTTACCACTTATGCTTTTAGGATTCATTCAGTTTAAATAGATAGTTTCAAGAATAAACTTTGCCATACTCACACCATGAGCTCTGTGTGTGTGTGTTGGTGGGGGATGATACACAGATGCAGACATCAGACACACACACTCATATACATACATATACCCAGATGGTGCAGTTTGTCTTTGAAACTTATGTTACCAAGAAATAGAGGCTCTATTTCAACACAAATAAAATAGATTAATAAATCAAATTTGGCTGAGTATCAGAAGAATGCGTTCCTCCCAATAATTCCAAAGTCAGAGAACTCCCTGAAGTTCTATATGGTCTTGAATTTGGGAAGTTATCCTTCCTAAGCAACTATTCCCAACAAAATGAATTGGGTTGTGTCTTCGTAATTGCTCGCACCAAAGAATGGGGCAGCCTCTCTTTAATATCCAATCTAAATGTCATTCAGACCTAAGTTTGCCTTGTAAATCAGAGAAGGGCGGCAGGGACCTGTCTGCCCTGGGTCAATGGCATCAGTTGGGGCCTTGGCAGGAAAATTGAAAGCACATTCAAAGGGGTAATTGAAGAGGGTTTAATGAATGGCCTATTTACAGTTAAGGTCAGGGTTAAGGGAACCAATGTGGGCTGGAGTTCCCTTAACTGGAGTAGTAATTAGCTGTAGCTTCTGCTAGCATATCCTCTCTCCCTGCCCAACCAGAGCTAAAGGCCATCACCCACTCTAGGTCCTGAAAGGACAGGGGAAAAAACAATTACTGGGCCACAGAAAGAGCTTTAGTCATGGGCTGCAGCCATAGGAAGAGAAAAGTGACTACTGATAAGCCAGCAAAGCAATGGAACTGGCAAAAATAAATATGAACAAATTCCTCAAAGCTCATCCTACATGGGAAAAGCTTCAGGTTTTGCAGTAAACAAACAAACAAAACTAACAAAACAGGATTCAAGATGACATACTCATCAAATGTTCTGGGTCATGTTACTTAAAATTCCAAAATTGTCTTTGCAGCTTAAAATAGGAATAATAATACCAAGGGTGTCCTAAGGATCAAAAGGAAGAACAGAGCTTAAAGTGATGTAAAAACTATAAAACACAATAAAGCCTACTTATTTTTATCACCATTATCATCATGATCATCTTCAGAGACGCTCAATGGTTTCAGAAGAATATATGAACAGGCCATCTTAGGACAAAGATATGATTTTCCTTCATTCCAGAATATTTCATAGTTTGGTCTCTGTTGGCCACCCTATTTAAATATCAGGGACACACAGAACTAAGTACAGTGAGGACATTTTCAGAGAATAAATAGAATACTTTACCCTTAAAAGAACTTAAAGAAACACAAGTGACACGGCTTTTTAGTCTTCACTTTCACTAACTCCATGGGGAAACTTGGAAAGTTGTGTATTCAGAGGGTCTTTCTGTCTAAGGTGGCGGCAAACCAGCCACCACTCTCCGCTCAGGTACCCACGACAGACATTGCAAAGCCCAGAGATAACATTAGAGTACAGAGAAAACATTAGAACCTTCTTGAGCATAGCATGCCAGGCAGCCACTAGTAAAGAAGTGATCGGAGGTAGCCCATAGATGCATCACATTCACTATCACTGAACATTCAACCGGTCAGCAGTGTGTTGAAATCAAGTGAACACCCAGGTATTGGTTCATACCTCACAACTTAAAAAGGATTCCAATAAATAAAAGAAAGTTCAGAAGAGAGCAGTTGATTTAGCGGAAGGACTCAGGAATATTTTCCTGAAATTGAGAAGACTTAGAGGGGCCAAGAGGAAATCTTTCATTTATCTGCAAGACTTGTGTTAAAAAGGGGCAGCTAGGTTCGCTGGGGCTCAGAGAAAAGAACTAGAGCCAATGGGGAGAAGCATCTGAGAGGAGTATCTATCAGCTGTTTAGCATTCAGAGCTAACCAATGATGGTGTGACCTTTTAAGTTCAGTTGAACCTGGGTGAACCTGTATAAGGTGGTTTTCAAACAAAGTAATTCCTGATTTAGGAGAGTGGGTAGGCTAGAGGACTAATATCCATTCCAGGTGTAGATATACAGAGTTCTAGGCCATTCTGAGTGCTTGGTGGTACACACCAGTTCTCAGAGGGCAGCTTAAAGGAGAGCCATACTCGCTCACTTGGGACTCTTCCGATGGGTATACCATTGGCAAAGTCCCATACAGTCCATTTGCCAGCTGTATTTTATAATGTGTCAGCCAGAATTCTCCTAGCCAATATTTTGTACCCCCAAAAGGAAATCTCACAATGCAGTAAATTATTGATGATGCTGCCAAAAAGGAATTTCACTCTCGGATCAAATTTGGATTAAATGTAGTAAATCCACAGCATTAGTTTTTAATAACCAAAATTTTCTGTAGATGTGCTTGAAGAGAATAAAATTCCCCCTTTTAAAGGTTTAAAGGTTTGATGTAACACTTAAAAGCTGAGATGCAATCAATCATTAACTATGTTTAATATTCTCTACCTTCTAGAAATACAATACGGTCAAGGTGCTGAGGTGCGAAAACTGGCCAAAGTTCAAATCTCATATTCGATGAAAATCACTTTTGAAGTATCATTTTCTTGCCCACATTTCAGTTTAGCTATTTCTTCACTATATCACCTTTATTCATCACTACTTAGTTAAATGAAAAGACTTTGCCTGATCCTTGGGTCTCTAGGCACAAGTAGGGGGGAAAGAGGACATGGTGAAAGACATACAAGAAAAGAAAGATTAGAGCTCCCAATTTCTGTATAAAATGACCCAACAGTAAAATGGGATTAAGAGGTCTCCATATGGAAGGACTAGGTATCTATGTAAATATGAGCAAACAAATTTCTGCAATGCTGCCACCTTTTTGGGGACAAGCTTGAGGCCCTGGATTCTGTCTTATTTATCTGTTTCCTCAACTCAGCCCAGGGCTCAGAACATAATGGGGATCAATAGATAACATAGTGAATTGGATAAAATACAAACTCCCAAATCCTCCCTTCTCTGTGCTCCTAGAGTACTCAACGTGTGGGAAGTATCTTGTTCATTTTTTTCCCTTTCTTATGTGTGTGTCTCCCGTGACCACCTATGAGGTTCTTGACAGCCCAAAACCTGACACCTTATGTCACTGATTCCCAGTGTCTGTCTAATTCAGTGCCTGCTGGGCACTCCTTTAACATTTGTTTCCTCGGTGAGATCACACACATATACTCAAATAGGCTTTACTGAAGAACAGCAGTGTATGATAAAGAATAACGGCTTTCAGAGAGGCTGGCATGCTGCATCAGCCATTTACGAACCCCAGAAACATGGACAACTATTTATCCTCATTTATAAAAGAGGGAGAATAGTCGTTTAAATATATGATGCTTGTCATTTACAAAGTACTTTCATACATACATTAATTCTATTTAGTGTTTATCTTGCCAGGTATACTCAAATGTATAACAGCAACAATTATGAATGCCACACACTCTTACTTTGAAAATATTTAATCCTTTCTGCCCCATCCTGATGGCCATATACTTGCTAGCACACCTCTTCCTGCAGATGTGGGAACTGCTGGGACCCACCTTCCTTTCAGAGCAGACCTGATGCCAGACTTGACCTTCTCTTCCCACCCCCATCACCCTTTGTGAATCTCTTCTCTCATTAGTTGTCAGTTTTATCTATCCTATCTGCCTGAACCTCCTACCTCCATTTCTTTGCCATGGCCCATTGGCTCAGTGATGGAATTTCAAACCACTCAAATGGGCTATGATCTAGCTTTCCCCTAAGTTACTCCTTTCACGATCTGTTTATAGACTCCACATGTCGAAATTACAAGCAAGAGGTGCCTCTCCAAACTTCTGGGACATTGAGATTTCTATAAAAGCACAGTGAGGTGGGCATGATTGCCCCATTCTTCCAATGAGGAAACCAAGGCTTTGGATAGTAAAGCACCTTGTTCAAAGACACAGAGCTAGTGAGTGGCAGATCCAGAATTGGAACCCAGGTGCTCTGAGATCTAATCCTGTGCCATTTCCCAAGTACATGTTTCTTGTTCATATAGTGAACTGTGTTACTTGTTCTATGCACTTAATACTTCAGTAGTAAAAACAATGCATCATACTGGTAAAATATGTGGTAGTAAAAGTTCTTTTCTGTACTACCTTCTCATTTCTAAACATGCCAGAATGAAGTGAACTCTTATTTCTCAGAAAGAACACAGCAGAATTCATCTCCCTACACTATGGAGGCAGCATGACATGTACAGAGAGAAAAGGCTTAAGAAGCAGACCAGACAAATCACAGTATACTAGCTTGATGACCTTGAGCAAGTTATTAACTCCCTGGGGGCATTTTCGTATGTAGAAAATGAGAATAATATGCATCAAATTATATGTCGTAGTTCTCTGGGTGGTAAGGAATGAAAACCATATTTTTAAACACCTTGGCAAGTCAACAAATCTAACTCACAATCTTTCCTGTTTCCTAAATGACTATCTCCTTCTACTGCCAATAAAGAATACTTTTAAAGAAAGAACTGATTCCACCATAAAATCCTAAATCTTTCAATTAGAGAGTTCCAAAGAAGACAGAATTCTGCTTTGTTTGGGGGTTAACACCTTCATTAAGATGACATTTATTGGGAAGAGTTGAGATCAAATCAAGGACCAATCTAATTCCTTTTTGTGGATTCATTATTCAAGGAAGAGTAGAATACACTAGCTGCCAAAGCCCTGAGTAGAAGCATAATTTCAAAAGCTAAACCGTCTTACCACATAAGAGAAATACAATTGTAACCTCAGAGTTATTCAACCTCAGATGGAGAGAAATGACATAGAAATATGAGTTACATAAGTGAGGAGCCCAAGCCAGCTTGCAATATTTTCCAAGAATTTCTTTATAAAAGCCATGGAAAATATATTGAACAGCTATTTTGGCCTTAACAGTGTGTGTGGCAGAGTACTTCACAAAATCTTCTGATGAGTTTTTACTGCTATGTTATTGTAAGATCTGTGTTTTATAAATTTTTCGTAGTCAATTATATTCAGAAGGACTCTCAGACATGATCCCGGGCAATATCCCACTCAGCTCAGGCACCTCATGCTCAGTCCCTGTGGGCTGCTTGAGGAAGACAAGGAGCGGGGAAAGAATGGCAGTAGACAGTTCTGGAACATTCTACCTCACAGGGTCCTAGTACTATAGAATGAGTTTACACTAGAACTCTTTATTCACCCAAATGTTAACTTCTCCAAGAAAACCAGCACTGAATTCACTTACAATATCACCTGTCCAGATTGTGTTTCTTTGTAAGTTCTTTCTCCTCTATCTATGAGTCTGTGTCTTTGGACTGGACATCACCCTGCCCCTCTTCTCCTCTCATTCTTCTTTACAAGCCATTCATATTCACTGTTTCAGCCTCCAACTCTCTGTAGATAATTTTTAAACCTGCAGCTCAGGGGTGCCTAGGTGGCTCAGTCTGTTAGGCATCTGACTCTTCATTTCAGCTCAGGTCATGATCTCAGGGTTGTGAGATCTAGCCCCACAATAGGCTGCCACTGGGTGTGGAACCTGCTTAAGATTCTCCCTCTTGGGACACCTGGGTGGCTCAGTCAGTTAAATGTCTGCCTTTGGCTCAAGTCATAATCCTGGGGTCCTGGGATTGAGTCCCATGTCAGGGTCCCTGCTCAGCCAGGAGCCTGCTTCTCCCTCTGCCTGCCGCTCTTCCTGCTGGTGTTTTCTCTCTCTCTCTCTCTC
>ML100496.1:0-11609 GCA_003697995.1 Taxidea taxus jeffersonii | reverse complement strand
GACTAACAAAGCTGTGTGAAATTCATTTCAACCAGATCTGCACTGTAAGATATGTTAAAAAGATATTCTTGAGGCAGAAGGAAAATGTTACCAGATGGAGATTCAGACCTAAATTTTAAAAAATGAGCCCCAGAAATCATAAATACATAAGATATTTTTCCTGTTGTTAATGTCTTATAAACAATTAACTTTATAAAAATTTTTAAAAAGCATTAAATAGTGTTATTTAGAGCATAGGGAGAGTAAAATGTATGACCATACTAGCCCAAAGCAGAGGAAGGGGAAATTGAAGTATGCTGCTGTAAGTTTCTTACAGAGCACATAAAATGGCATAATAATAATTTGAAGGTGAACTGTAGCAAGTTAGACAAGAATGCATCAAGAAAAATATCAGCCCCTCCCACAAAAATGCATGCATATAACAACAGAGCTTTGAAATATATGAAGCAAAAACAGAATTGAAAGTAGGAAGATAAGAATCCACAAGTGCAGCTGAGAGTTTCAAAACTCTGCTCTCAGCAAGTGATAGAACACGTAGATAGAAAATCACCAAAGAATGAGAATTTAAAAAAAGAAAGAAAATCAGCAAGCATATGAAAGACTTGAACAACACTCTAAACCCACTTGACCTCAGTGAAATTTATTGGACACTCCACCCCAATAGCAGGACGCAAGTTCTGCAACAAGATTGATCATATCCTGGGCTACATATCAAGTCTCAATAAATTTAATCAAACATATGTTATCTGACCACAGGAATTTAAACTAGAGACAAATGTCAAGAAGATATTGAGGAGTCTCCAAATATGTAGAAATTAAATAACCCACTTCTAAATAATCCATGAATGAACGAAGAGATCCAAAGTCAAATTAGAAACTATGTTGAACTGAACAAAAATGAAAACACAACACATCAAAATTTGCAGAATACAGATAAAGCAGTTCTTAGAGAAAATTTATAGCACTAAATATGCTATAAAATAGGGGTCTCAAAATGATGTAAGCTTATATTTAAGAAGCTAGAAGAAAAAATGAAATTACATACCATTAAATATACTTATTTTAAATGTACAGTTCAGTAAGTTATAATAAAGGTATATAGTCCATGTATAGACCACCATAATAAACCCCAAGGGATCCTTGAAGTTAGGTTATCACTACCACCAGCATCACTAACACAATCCCAGGGTGACATATGATCTGCTCTCAGTCATTATAGATGACATTTCGCTATTGTGGAATTTCATGAAGTGCATTAATATGGTATGCACCTCTTGCATTTCTTGTTTCTTTTTTCTTTTTTAGCAAGTTTTTGAGATTCAACCTTGCTGTTGTGTTCCAGTGATTTGTTCCCTTTTATTGCTGAGTGATTTCCCATTATGGGACTGTATCACATGCGCTTATCTATTCACTTTTTGATCTGTATTTTGATTGTTAGACTACAGATTTTGATTACTGTGGCTAAAACTGCTATGAACATTTGGGAACAAATGAGTCTGGGACTTCATCTGATATTGCACATTTTCTTGGCTTCCCCTCCTTCCTTATCCTGGTTCTTCTGTTCCTTTACTGGTATCTTCAGGGATACTTAATTAACTAATCATTTGTGCCAACATCCTTGGCACAGAATCTACTTCTGAAAGAACCCAAGCTAAGACATCACCTGAGGCAAATGCATTTCAGTATGATGCTTGTCTAAAGATCCTCCCTGCAACTCCTCATTGCCTCCAGACTGATAACAGAGATCAAGCCTTTTGCACAGTCCAAGCAGGGAATTACAGTCTCTGCTCCAGGAAAAAGCTTCTTGCTACTACCATTCACAGGAACCAGGGAGCATGCATAGAGGTGGACCTTGAGGTCTGGGATCTGAGAAAGTAGACTATAAAACCGGATAGGTGAGAATTTATTGACTCAAGATTCAATATTCTTGCAAGAATATATGGAGTTGGTCCCAGTTCACTGGCTTGAACCTGACAAAGAACAATAATGAGATGGAGATGCAAGAATTGCTTTAGCATACCATAAGGAAAATGGTCAGGCAGTAAGGAAGTTGAGAATATTAAAATGGATTTATTAGGTGAGAACAGAATTTCTGCTATCTGTGTTCCCAAGGAAGGCCCCAAGGATATTCACGTTACTAAGACAATATACGCTAGCACAAAAGCTATTGGCATTTTTTAGAAACTCAGTGGCGACTATCTAGCATAGGCTAGAGTAGACAGGGGAGGTGCTTCTGGAATGGTAGAGGCCAGGAAACTGTATTCAACCATCAGAGATGAAGTGACCATAATTACCAAAATGTACAGCAAGCCTAGAGTTGCCAGTAGAGTTGCCAGTAGATCCAGGGCAATAGACAATACATCTTGAAATTCCTAGGGGTGAAATAGGTGAACAACAGACCAGAATGATGCTCAAATTGTATAATTAGGGGGAAAAAAAGAGGCTGGAAAGCAAAAATCTGATTTCATTTGCTGCTGTGGGAAATTATGGTCCCTGACCTCATTTCCAGATCTAAGACTGTCCACCAACCAGCCCCTATTGACAGAAGAGGTCCCCTTGTTGAAAGTCCCTACAATATTACAAAAAGAATATATGACAATTATTCTGGTGATTTGTCCATAAACATGTGCCATATTTCTAGATAGAGGCTATTGAGAAAGGAGAATGCCTAGAACACTCAAGGGATATTGGGTCAGAGGTCAGAGATGACACACCTGGATAGCAGGTAGCCTCGATATTCCCAAAAAGCAGGGCTTGAGACAGGGATTGCTTGTAGGTAGTTTACTGGCAGAAGAAATATCAAAGAATCAGAGTAGGGTCAATTGGAATAATGGAGCAGAAAAGGAGGGAAAAAAACAATCCAATGGTATGTTACCAAGTTGGTCCCTAATGGGGGCAATTATGACTTGATTCTGCTAGAGACCCTCTGAAGAATAATTTAGGATGAATCTCCAAACTGTCCACTGAAGAATGAAAGAGGATTATTTACCTGCCAGTTCTCCTCCCCCATTTGTCAAGGGTCACCTTACTACTTTAGTCCCCTAACATTTCCTTGTTTGTTCTTTGCATCAGAATGGCTGGTGCCCTTTCATCTGCAAGTATCCCAAAAGGCAGGTCTGAGAATCCTCTTGCAGAAAGCAAGAGATACTCAGTGCTGCTTTAGCAGTAGAGACTAAACCTTGTTTCATTAATTCTCAAATTCAAAGCCTCAGGGATTGTGGCTGGCTACCTTTCTGAAGGAGACTCCACATAGATTGGATTTTTATT
Organism: Taxidea taxus jeffersonii; assembly: GCA_003697995.1. Taxonomy (NCBI): domain Eukaryota; kingdom Metazoa; phylum Chordata; class Mammalia; order Carnivora; family Mustelidae; genus Taxidea; species Taxidea taxus. The sequence goes on along the minus strand of ML100496.1, from coordinate 8,342 downwards.
TCTTCTGTCTTGGGGATGAGGTGAGGGCATTACTGGGCTCCATATTGCAGAATATGGGAGACAGATATGAGGCAGGCAGTAGAGGATCTTATTTACAAGGGGTGGACCGTTATCAGACTTCTCTGATATACTACTTCAAATCCCCTTGACCTTCTTTATCTCTTATTCCAGTAAGCACTGTTCTGGGTAATCTCAGACTGACTTATTGCCAGTGCAATCTGACAGAGCCTCATGTCAAATCTGCCCCATGAACCTCTCCTTCTCTGAAGTTTCCCTCTTCAACCTGACGCATGAAATGTGCTGGGGCTAAGCACAGAATCCACATAGGCAAAACCCAGAGGCAAAGTTAACACTTCTCAGGGTGAAACTTGAGCAAACTGCAGAGAGGTGGATAAATTCTTCTCCTTCTCTCTCCATATTGTGTAATATGGAAATGCATCACATATGATCTTCAATCAGTCCTATGGGATCAGACAATTAATAACCCCTAGCTGTGACCCACCCAATAACGCATCTTTTGGTTGTCTCTCTCTGCTTTTCTCCCCAGTGTGAAAGAGCTGTTCCTAGCAAATCACTCATATATAAGCCACCATATCTCAAGCTCTGAATATTGGGGAATCCAAGTTAATCAAGGGGGTGACAAAATCATCATTATTTCAAGATGATGACTATCTATCCAGAAAACTAAAGAGACACAACAACAACAATAAAACTCTAGTAACAGGACTCAGTACATTGGCTCACAATAAAAATACACAAAAATGAACAGCTGTTCTATCTGTGCATAATAACTTTAAAAAATTGAAGAGGAAATTTACTAAACCAAATGAGGACACAATGATTACATTCTGATCTGTAAAAGATATGAATTATTGGGAAGACATGCCGTGTTCTAAGATGGAAAGACTTAAATGGTATAAATATGTCAATTCTCCACAAACGACTCTGTACATTTAATGAAATCCCAATTAAAATTCTAATTCTTTAGCCTAACAACTTAAAAGATAGCCAAAAGATAGCTGAGAGAATAAAATCATGAAAATAGCCAGGGATATTTTTAAGAAGAGTAGTAAGAGATGCCTAACTCTAATTGATATGCAAGTTTGCTATAATGCTATGTTTTTAAAATTGTGCATAACAACTTTAGATAGTCCAGGAAACTGGCTCCAGTTGAGACAGATGTAATATATGTTAAAAGTGGCATAATGGGGGTGCCTGGGTGGTTCAGTGGGTTAAGCCTCTGCCTTCAGCTCAGGTCATGATCTCAGGGTCCTGGGATCGAGCCCCACATTGGGCTCTCTGCTCACGGGGAGCCTGCTTCTCCCACTCTATCTGCCTGCCTCTCTGCCTACTTCTGCCTACTTGTGATTTCCTCTCTGTCAAATACATAAATTAAAAAAAAATCTTTAAAAAAGTGGCATAACGTATCAGTGAGGATATGTTAGGATATTAGTGGATAGTTTTTAATAATAATAGCACAATTAGTTAGTCACTTGGGAAAAAAATTATATCTTCCCCTCCTTCATAGAGAAATAAGTTCCAGATGGAATAACAACATTTTAGTTTGGTGTGTGTTCCTCAATACATTTTTGACATTTGCTTATTTATTTGTCTATTTTACATTAAGGATTTCTTGTCTATAATGTCCTGCAGTGTGCTTTCTTCATTTTTTATTAGTTACCTCTAGTGTGTGGAGAAGGGGCTGGGTTTGAGAATAAAGATAAAAGGAAAGTTGATATACGTTAATTGGTTAATTTAAGAAACAGCTGAGGACTTGCCTCATGCCAGGCACTGTCCCTGGTGCTGAGGATACAGCTGTGGACATCCACACTAACTCTGCCCTCATGAAGCATACCTTCTAGTGGGGATGAGCAAGGCCATAAACAAAATACATGAGTAACATATAGGTCACATGGTAGAAAATGCTACAGAGGAAAATAAAGCAGAAGGGACAAAGAAGGAAGACTGCTGAGCATGTGACCTTTGAGAAAAGATGTGACAGAGGTAAGGGAAAGTGCTGTGTGGATATGGGGAATATTCCCAGGCAGTGGAACAGTGAGCACAAGGCCTTGAGGAGGGAGTGGGCCTGGATTGTTCAGTGCCCTGGTTTGGGTGCTGTTCCTTGGAGAAAGAATAGCAGAGAATAAGGTCAGCAAGATAAGGCATGCCTTGCAGGGCCTTATAGGGCATTTGAAGACTGTGGTGTTTCCTCTGAATGACAGAGCAAGCTGTTGGAAGGTTTAAAGGGCATGACGTGATCTAACTTAGTTTTCTTAACAATTGTTTCTGTGGTTACGAAGCCAAGAATAGCAGGAAGGGAACCACACAGGGGACTCCTGCAAACCAGGATGGAGATGATGGTGGTTGGGACCAGCGTGGTGGCAGGGCAGGTGGCATAAGGCAATTGGCTTCTGGATATATTTTTAAGGAAAAGCAGCAGGATTTGTTGATTAGTGCAACAAGGACTATAAAGACAAGAGCATCACTAAGGCTCTCAGGGCTTCATTATGAGCAGTGTGCAAGGTGGATTTGCCTTTACCTGAAATGGGGAGGCCCTGGGAGAGGTGGGTGGTAGTGGAGATGGCAGGGCCTAGTTTGGGGTGTGTTACATTTGAGATGCTTGTTAGCTGTCAAGGTAGATATCAAATAGTCAGATGGATGTATGACCCTGGAATCTGAGAAACTAGTCAGGAATGGACATATGAATTTGGAAGTCATCAGGTCACATTTTAAGCCATGAGACTGAATGAGATAACCAAGGGAATGAGGGCATGTTTCAGTGATTCTGATCATAAATATTCAAATTTTTACAATAAAATTATATTTGTGTATTATTTGTATAATTATTCAAAACTGATAAAGCACTGAAAGAAAATATATGCAAACATTTATACAACTCACTGTAAAGTAAAACGTTCTGAGTTTGTAAATGAAACAAGATGGGATCGGGAGGGAGACAAACCATAAGAGACTCTTTTATTTATTTATTTATTTGATAGAGAGAGATCACAAATAGGCAGAGAGGCAGGCAGAGAGAGAAGGTGGGGGGGGGGAAGCAGGCTCCCTGCTGAGCAGAGAGCCCGATTCGGGGCTCGATCCCAGGACCCTGGGATCATGACCTGAGTAGAAGGCAGAGGCTTTAACCCACTGAGCCACCCAGGTGCCCCTCATAAGAGACTCTTAATGTCACAAAACAAACTGAGGGTTGCCGGGGGAGGGGATAAGGAGAGTGTGGTGGGGTTATGGATATTGGGGAGGGTATGTGCTATGGTGAGTGCTGTGAAGTGTGTAAACTTGGCGATTCACAGACCTCTACTCCTGGGGCTAATAATACATTATATGTTTATAAAAATTTTTAAAAAGTATTAAAAAATAAATGGATTTTCAGACAAAAAAATTCTGAGTTTGATACCAAAGACAGATTATGAAAGAAATCATTAATAGATATGAGTACAATGATCATTTTCTCAATGTTCTAGCTATCACACATGGTATATGTAAAAATAAGAAACCAACAGGTTATCAGCAAAATCAGTGCCAATATGTATGCTGTACAAATTACTAATCTTAATATGTAAATATTTTCTTGCAAATCAGAATAAGAATAAGATAAATACTCCAATGGGGAAAAGTAAGTATAGCTCTGAACACAAAATTCATAAAAGGGGAAAAAAAAAACAGAAGCCATCAGTAAGTATACAGGAAACATATAAACTAAAATAACATTTTCAACTAAATTGGCCAAAAAGAATTTTTATGCGATGCCACCTACTTTGGGCAGGGGAGCTAAGATGTGTGTGTTCTTTATGCTTTTACTGTAAATTGATATTAAATTTCCTGAGACTAAGGTGGCAGTCTCAAAGACCCTTACTACATACATTCTTTGACTAGAATGTCTACCTCTTGCAATCTATCCACAAGAAATGGTCTTGTTTATGGGTCATGATTCATATAAAAAGAAGTGAACTGTGATATTTTAAAATAGTAAAATGGCAAATCAAAGAAAATTAAATGACTAATATTAGATATAACTAAGTAAATGTTATTCTCATAGACATGAAAAACATGTTGTAGAATGATTACAAAAATATTTGCATGAGTACATTTTATTTGTCCAATAAACAGAACTGATAGCAAAATAAAGGGCAGAGTAACTTTCCACCTTAAAATATATATACATATAATCTCAATAGAACAATCCAAAAGAAGATATTTGAAAATACCACATTCAGTTTTGCCTGGTTAGTGGAATCACAAGCAATTTTATTTTTTCCTTTCTGCTTTATTGTAGTTTCTCGATGTTTTACCAAAATAAATGTTTTCCTAACTTTGTGTGGTTGAAAAATGAAATCTATATAAGGAATAAAAGAAGAAGGTCCAACAGTCCTGGTGGCCATCCAATATTATATAATCCTGGAGTGCTTCAAAACCACCCAGTTCCGTGTTGACAGCTTGTCCAGATGTCTGGGATGAGAGTCACAGGACATCTTTGTCCTAGCGAATCCGGTGGCTGTGCACACAAACAACCTGCTCTTTATTTTATTTATCTGTACTTTGACAAGGCAATTTTCCCTGTCATCGTCCTTACGCTTTTCTGTTATGAATTCAAGGCACTCTACTACATACTTAACATGCTTTATGGCATCCATGCAAATATCCTCCAAGTTGAGTGTTAATATTTCATTTGACTAATGAGGAAACCAAAGTACAAAGACTTGGAGTAAGTTGCTCAGTGTAATGGCAAGTAGGGAGCGGAGCCAAATTTCGAAGGCTGGTGTCTCTACCTTCAAAACATCGCAGTATCTACTATAATTTTTATTCTACAGAGTGAGTGGCCTGAAAAATGATTTAAGCGATAAAAGGACATCAATTAAAACACAATGAGTCTTGTCGTGACACAGTTTGTCCCTTTTCAATTAAATTCCTAACCTGGTTACATCAAGAAAAAGTGCTCAGTTGTCTAAGAGCCTATCCACAAAACCTCTTTAACATTTGCTGATTCTCCTTTGTCTAACATTAAGAGAGCAGATCTACCACTTGGAGCCTACTTAGAATTTAATAATACTGTTTTGTCTTACTGCATTTAGTTCTCCTTCTTTTTAGAGCAAGAATGCTGCTTTTTCCATTTGGAGTTGTAATACAAATTTTGTTTTTAAATAAATTTAAATATTCATAAGTAGATTTAAAGAAAATATTCAATCATTACCCATACAAATACAGCTTGGAAAATAATTGAAACACTATGTGCTGCCTCTTGTCACAACTATAGAAGTTTGGAAAAGGATATAGTTAACTTCTTTCCAACCCTTATCATGATGGCTTGGTATCTTCCTGCATGATTCCACTCAATTCTCACAGTTGTTCCGTGAGATTGGCATTAATACACCCAGCTTACAAATTTGGAAATGGAGGCATTGTGTGGTGATGTAGCTCAAGGATACCCAGCTAATAAGTAGTGAACCTGAGATTTGAACTCTACATTTTGGGTCTGCAAGGACTCAGTTTTAGACAATGCCATCCAGGGGGAGCTAGCTAATTGGTCTGCTCTTTGCAATTCGTATACAAGTGATAAGCCACTAGCATGCAGTAAATCCAAGAGAAGCTCGGTGTAGGGGAGACTGCTGTGGGCTGGTGTTGACAATAAGGCTCTGCAAAGTGGATATGGCTCATATGGGCTTCCAAGAACAGGCTGGGCCCTGGGAAGAGATTCAGGTGCAGTTCAGATGGAGCAACTGAGGTGACTTCTCTACCACTAAGGCTAATGCCTGAAACACAGGGCCTGACCACCCTACTGCTTTGTCCCTGCAAATGCCTAGGGAGGGGAAACATTTGAAGCTTCTGTCAATATTTCACATCTTACTGTGATTTTTTCCATATTTTGCTGAAAGCAGGTTGGAATAACAAAAAACATTCCAAGATCTGGGAGGTCCTCAAAGCACAAACACCACCAAAATTGGCAGTGTGGAAGCAATGAAGCTGATGTTCGAATTTGTTCCCATTTTGGTAATTGTCAATTCCAAACCTGTGTGCCTATGTAAAGGGCTTTTTTTCTTTTAATGGTTTTATTTATTTATTTGACAGACAGAGATCACAAGTAGGCAGAGAGGCAGGCAGAGAGAGAGGAGGAAGCAGGCTCCCCGCTGAACAGAGAGCCTGATTCAGGGCTTGATCCCAGGACCCTGGGATCATGACCTGAGCCAAAGGCAGAGACTTTAACCCACTGAGCCACCCAGGCACCCCCTACCTTTTTTTTTTAACCATAGTTGCCAAATATCAATGATACTCTCTGCAAAAGATCAGGGCAGTGGTCTGGCTCATGGAAATCTCCTCATACACTTCTCCCTGGGCTAATTATCAAAAAGGAGTCTCAAGACTTACAGGACTTGACAAAACACATGGTTCAAACTTCTGGCCAAGTTTTCTAGCCTGTGAGCATATAAAATTTGAGTCAGGAAAACAATGACCATCGTGGGCCTCTGCTGGCCAAGACTCCATGTTTATTATCGGGAGGATCGCTTACAGGGAGGTCACCCTGTTGACCCAACATGCTTCCCAGCCCATCTCTTCTTTAGCTGGTCATCCAAACCATTTAAACCTGACCCATAAGATCCTTTCATCCTGAAAACCAGATGTGCTCAGCAGGAGGGAGAAAAGGTCTCCTCTGTGCTGAACAGAATCCAAAATCTGTGGTGAAGAAGGCCAAACTGACAAGCAGGCGGAGGGTTCGTCTTTTCCGCCCCCTCCCCGGCCTCTGCCTCCTTCTAATTCCCATCCCGGCCCTGGTAGTCTACCTAGGAGGAGGGCCCTGTTTCCTCACATCCTCCAGTCTCAGTAGCGCCCCCAGCCCATCTGTTTTATCTCTGACGTGTTTATTGCATATGCCCCCTCCTCTACCCAACCAGGGCCCCTGACCTCACCCACACTCTCATCATCGCTGCCCTGGATTCGGAAAGAATTTCTCAACTGACCTCCCATCTCTCTCCCTCGAAGACAGTTCTCTTCATTCTAACAATGTTTATCAAAATAATAACGAGCACAAAGATGACAGTGACCACTGCTGAGCGTCTGCTGTCAGTGAGCTTCCCGTGGGCATTGTACACACATCCTTTCTCCTGTCTTCCCTCCCCCCTGCACCCACAGCACGCCCTCCCCCATAGCGACCCCAAGCTGCTCACACTTCTTCTGGATGCTTTCAACATCTACCTATGGGACTCCCAGCAAGTCACCATTCCCACTTGAGACCCCATTTCCTCTGGTGTAAAACGAGACTCCATCACATTTAATGTTAAGTCCTGTGGATTTAAAATTGCTGAGTTTTCTTTCTCTTCCTTATTGGTCTCTGTGTGCTTCCAAGATGGGAGAGGAGAACACTGGTTAGACATTCTCTGCTAACCCCAATTTACCCAGCTCCAGGAACATCTCGCTTTCCAACCTGACTCCCCAGACACCTGCCTTTCACTGTGGAGTCTCCAGCTCTGACTGCATTAGATCCACAGCTGCGATACACATGTGGGTCCACATGATTTTGTATTTGTTCCCCTGGCCTCATTCAGCTCAGGTTTGTGTCCCTGTGTCCTTCAAGGTTAGTGATATATGCCTTATGCTGTTTTTCATAGAGACTCTCAGCGGCAGTTACAACAGTAGGGAAAGGTAGAGGGAGAATCACACTTATAACATCACAGTTGAGAGAAGGAGCACTGTAGCCTGATGGCTTGGGTTTCTTTCATATCCTAATCCTGCCATTTACTGGCTGTGTGCCCTTGGACAAGTTACTCGATCTCTCTGGCCTCAATTCCCTTCTCTGTATAATGGAGAAAATAGCAGCTACTTCACAGGTTGTTATGGGGATTATGTTAATTAATTTAAGTCAAATGCTTAAACTAGTGCCTAGCACATAGCTGTTATCTCCATATTTGCTGTTATTAGCTATTATGAACTAATTCTAAGGATTATGATAGAATCACAAGTCATAATGATAATAAAAATAACAGACCCTAATTACTGAGTACTTGAGATGCTACCATCTTTTATGTGATGTTTCCTAATTCCTGACAGTGATGTGTTTCATTTTGCAGATAATAAAACTGACACAGAGGCTGTCTCAGTGCCTTGCTCAGAAAAAGAATATGCTTTTGAAGCCAAGACTGAGATCCAGGTCACTCTTGAGTCCCAAACTCATATTGTTTCTACTGTATCTGCTATGCCATGACCACTCCTCCTCTAATTGCTTTCAGTTTTGATGTTCTGCTGAGCTGCGCAGAGAAGCTGAAGCTCACGGTCTGGGACTCTCCCCTGTGCTGGGCAGCCATACAGGTACTACTGTTCGTGGATCATGCTCCAGA